>JAPYYR010000261.1:0-37471 GCA_030523065.1 Aphidius colemani | reverse complement strand
AAATTTTGAAATGAACGAATACCTCCTCGGTTATTCTATGTTCCTGATACAAATCAAAGAATTCTTGAAAAAAAAATTAAGAAATTATAAAATCGAAGAAGTAAATTTTGAAAAGAGTGAAATTTTTTTTCAAGTATCAGGCAAATATAAATATCTAGGAGGTAAATTTTCGAATCAAATTTTTTCAAAAAAATCTATCAAGCAAACAGAAAGGAAAAGAAAGTATCAAATCTTAAAAAACAACGAATATGTATGCATGAAATATTATTTATCTCCCCGTCTTAAAAAATGTGAAAAATATATTTCTGCCGTGTGAGGAATATCAGAAGTTATTTTGTATACTCGCTAATAGATGAAGCAGAGGAGATGGCGTTCACCCGGAGCTCCGATATAAGTTTTTGTTGAAAGAAAGCACCTATTAATATCGACGATAGTTTAGTGTCCTGATAGTAGTAGTTCAGTCGCCTGTATTATCAGTAATACAAACGTATTTGAAATTTGAAACTGATAAACACGATTTAATTTAATTTTAATTTAATGTAAATAAATAACTTTTACGTTAACGGTGAATATGACTTTATTCGGTGAATAGTTTAGAATTAAATGAAATAATTCCATTTGAAAAGGTTCTAATTTAAAGTTTAAAAATATCAAATAATAGACAATTGTTATTGTTTTTTATTGTTCCTTTTTATTACAATTAATTGATGTTGTATAAATTAACAAGACAAAGTCAAGTCATTTCAAACTTATTATTTTCTTGAATATCGATATGTTTTTCTATTTTCAGGTCTATTTATCTCGGAATGATTAATACGAGGATTTCAAATCGTACCCATTATTTATTGTTATTTTTACAGATATCTAATGACTTTTCTTATTACTTTATTACTTTTAATTTTTTCAAATCAGTCATTTAAATAATTTCATAACTTTATTTTTTATTGTATTAAATAAACAGCTACCATTGTTTTATATTTTTATATATTTTTTTTCAATTTTACAAAGCAATTTGTTTCTTTATATTCCAATTGAAATATTAGTTAATGTTTATCTTGTGATTTTTTAAATTTTAATTAGTTGGCGGCCAATTGTTGAAAATTTACAGAAACTCTGCTTAATTAATTTTATACAAGTTTTTAAAACTGAGTAAAAAATTCGTTTAAAAACAAAATATTAATTTTTATACATTATATTTTTTATAGATAATAATTTTTTGATTTAATATCGCTTGTCAGTTTTAAAAATTTATGGAAGTTTGACACGATATTTCGAGTTATTTACAAATTTATTATAATTACATATGAATTATTTTATATATTTTTTATTGATGATATATAAGTCAACGTTAAAATTCATCCTGCATATTTTTACGATGAAAAATTTATCTCTACTTAAATAATTTTAGTAGAAAAGGCTTTAGAAAGTAGGCAAACTACTGTTGAAGCAAATGTAAATAAAAACAAAATTTATATAAATTGTTTTATTTAAAAATTAAAACAACTAAAAAAGAAATGCTAAATACAACGATAAGATTAATTAATTAAAAAAAAAAAGAAATTCATTTAATATTGTTACAACAATCAGACTAATAGTTATCAAAATTATTGCTGATTGTAAATTGAAAAAAAAAATAAAAATATAATTTACAAATATATGGCATTAAAAAAATTGGCAGCTTTCAATCGTTCGTTGAATTTTATTTATTTTTTATTTCTATTTAATTGTAAATGACGCACAATATTGCCAGTCTTTTTGATGAAAAATAGTTTAAATTTTAATGTAAATAATAAAATTGATATTTTCTTTCAGACAAAATCATAAAAAAACTTTTGTTTTTTGCTGTTTCTTATAGTAAAAATATTATCATACAGAGTTAAATTATTTTCATTCATATATTTATATATAATTATATATATAAACATTATTATCATCACAGTAAAAATATTTTATTTATCTCTTTTTTTAAACTATAATAAATTGTTGTTACTTGTTCATCATTTATTAATTTCATTTTATTGCGTATCATCATTCAATACGCTCTACTATATTTCTACATTATCTAATTACATTATTTTCTTTATTTATGATTAAGATATTAATTATTAAGTTCATTCAAGATCATTTAACAAAAAAAAATTAAAAAAAAAAAAACAAATTCATGATTAATTACTGTCAATAAATATACATCAATTAGTGTTAATACATTTTTTTTTTCTTGTAAAAATTAATCTATCGGAATACATTGGCATTTTTTATTTGTTTACACAAAACAATAATTAATAAAAAAAATTAAAAAAATTATCATCATACTAAATAATAGTCATTGGTCTATCAACATTATTGCATGATTATATTATCCATGTATTTTCATAATCGCTATTATGATAATAAATCACTCTGCAATTTTTTTTTTTTGAAATAAAAACTTTTAAATTTTCTAAAATAATTATTAAATTTTTTAGTTATAAAATATTTCAATTACATTTATAATACGTGTATTAAATACACGATAAATCATTTGATGTTTCAATTATCCAATGATGATTAAATATTCATTTTAAAAATGTTCAGTCTCGTAAAAAAGCTGCCGGCAGAAACTATCTACACGATCATGATTTTAAATATTAATTATAATATATTTACAGGATATAAAAAAAAAAAATTAATAGAATTGTCTATTAACACACGAGACAATAAAGTAATAGGAAAAAAAATTGATTCATTTATTACACTGTCGTGTGTGTCTGTCGTTTATATATATAAAAAAATGGAAATTTATCAAACAGATGTTTGTGTAACACCATTACCAGACAACCATAAACGACCATTTGTTTTTTGTTCATTAATTTCATACTCTGAATCATCAATTTCACATAAGTTTGTTGATAAATCACTGTTACTTGCACCAAGAAGTGAATTCCTTTCTTCGAGTGTCGTTATAACTGAGCTAACATCATCTATATCGTCGCCTTTACATCTGTTACGTCTTATGCTTGGAAAACCATAAGGCACTACATCGTCTTCTTCATCTTCATGCTCATCTTCTTCTTCCTCTGAATCCAATGTACTTAAACGACCGTTTAATGGATTCATTTCATTTTCTGTATCAGTATGAATATTGTAATGTGGTAAATATGAATTTGGATGTCTCAAATAACTGTCTTTGTCTTTATATTTATATTCAGTTTCACTACCACTGTCTAGGGGATTTAATCTCTGTGTCTCGCTACAATGATGATATTGTTCGGAAAAATCAGTTCCACATTCAGATTCACCAATGTATTCAGACTCTTGATCCTCATTGAGAGTTGAAATATCTCTTGTTGGATCAATTGTACCGTGTACTGTTGAATAAAATTAATTAAATTTAAATATTGTTATTATTATTATAAACAATTATAATAATTATTCTCTTTTGTGAAGAAAAAAAAAGTATGGATAATGATAATTTACGTGAAAAGCTTTCAAAATAATTTTCTTTTAAACTCGTAATATTTTTTTTTTCTTTTACATATATAAAATAGAATAAATAAACTTGTAAAATTTTAAAATCTCACTATCTTGAAACGTCAATTTTCATGCTTTTTAGCACTTACTAAATAATCATACTACATTTATCAAATAATTAATTTTATTTTAACAAGTTTGTATGAGTATTAAAAAATTAAAAAAATAAAAAAAATATGTCAGATGAATTTTTTAACATTTAGCTTTCAATTGAAGTTAAAAAGTTTCAGTTTTCAACAGAATTGTAATATTTTTTTTTC
Organism: Aphidius colemani; assembly: GCA_030523065.1. Taxonomy (NCBI): domain Eukaryota; kingdom Metazoa; phylum Arthropoda; class Insecta; order Hymenoptera; family Braconidae; genus Aphidius; species Aphidius colemani. Next base: position 33,701 of record JAPYYR010000261.1, on the reverse strand, counting down.
TTTTTTTTATTATATTTCGTATATTAAAAGATAAGAATAATAAGACAAACTTTTAAGTGTGAAATTCAGATTACAAAATTTCATTATCTCTCTGTTAACTTTTTTTTTATTAAATTAAATTAAATTTATATTTTTTATTTTTATGAGCATTTGAATGTATATTTTTTATTATTATTGCAATTATATTATTTCTTTATAGAGTTTAATTAGTTCTTGATGAAGTATGTTGTGAAAATAATAGTAATAATATTGTTACTAACTTGATGGTAATTGATGAGTGTTGGATTCATTACTCTCATTGCTATGAAAACTTGATGAATCTGGAACTTCACTGCCTGGCACTTCAGTTATATTTGGAAGGGGATTTTGATTTGGTCTAACCCAGTCTGAACAATCCCAGTGATATCCTTAAATAAATTATGAAATTATAAAAAATGTCGAGATACCAATTGGGAAATCTCATTCAGACTAAAATCAATATGAGATATTTTTTTTTTTTATTTGAAAATTTCGAATGATTGACTTACCACCGACAATTCGAGGATCATCCTCCATCGATGATATTGATGCAACTGAAGTACCACCTATATGTGGTGTATTACGTCGTGATGAATTTAGTAGTAGGCTTCCAGAGGTCATCTCTGGTACCACTGGACTAGCTCGTTTGAGGTCTATTAATTATTAAAATCATCATTTATTAAAAATACACATTTAAAATTATTTATCAATTTTTTTTTCAACCTAAATAAAGACAACAAATCGAAATATATTTGATTGCACAAAAAAAATCAGCTAGAAAAACTTTTTTCTTTAAAATAATTTAACTTTAAACTTTTATAAAAGTAAAATAAATTATTTTACCTTTTGAATATCTAAAATATATTGAATTTACTTACAAGCAGACATTCAAGCAGTTTCAATTCATATTTTAAAATTGACGATTGGAAAGGTCGCTTTTCAAAAAAATATTCAAGACGATATTTATTTACATTTGAATATATATATAGTTGAAAAATATTTTCACAGCATTTCAAATATGCGGAAAGGATTTGATATTTGTCCATTGGCTTTAAATTATTATTATTATTTTAGCATTTCAAGAATTTCAATATCGTGCTTTCAAACATGAAGGAAGAAACACTTGGTTTTTTTTATTTTCGATTTGTTTTTCTTTTTTTAGAGAATAAAAAATAAGATAAGTGAATAAATAATCATTACATCAACATGCTACAAGCAAAATTGAAATTAATAAAAAAAGCAAAAAAAAAAATAAATAAATAATAATGATGATGATGATGATGAAGATGAGATGATTATGATAATTTTTTCTTTTTGTTTTTAATTAAAATCTTACCATTTTTAATTTTCGTCGTATCATTGATAAATGAGGCAAGATGAATTTGTTCTTGCCAAATTGGCTTATGAAGACTATCAGTGTCACTTGAAGTTGTATTTCCAGTATTTGTATGTGCAAGAGTTGTATTTGGCACTGGTGTAGCGCGGTTGAGATTTCTCAAATAATCTGGTGGAAAGTTTTCTAATTCATCACCAGCACTTCCATAACTACGTAATGTATCAAGATTGTTTAATGCCACTGCTGCTGAATTTCCATATGTCATAGGCTCGTTGTTTGAACTGGGTGTGTAGGATGCAGGTCGGGGAGGACATTGTGGGGGTTCACGCTGTAATTATCAAAGAAAATAATAAAAAATAAAAATAACAACAAATCACACATTCACTCAGACACAACTTATATTATCAAGATGACCCGTAAATGATTAAAATAAAATTAAAAATATAATAACTGCTGCTATTTAAAATAGATAAATTTAATTAAATTAATTTTTGTTTAAAGAATTAAATCAATTACATGCATGAGAAAAAAAAACCACATTGCAGCTAAAAACAAGACTTGAAAAACATGTGAAAAATAATTAAATTTAATAGCAATAAATCTATTTGAATAGAAAAATTTTTTTATTACCTGTATAACTTCTAAATTGCTGAGTTTTGAGCTTCTTTTAAATTCATGATCATTTGTCCTTGTTGAATTAAGAATTGCTTGTTTGTTTGTTTCATTATTAATATTATTATTGGCACGTGTTCTTGTACGTTTTCTTTTAAATTTACGACAAGTAATACATATAATAATAAATATTATCATAATAAATATGACAATAATTGATATTCCAATCAATGCAAGTTGTTGCGGTGTTATATTAAGATGTTCTGATAATAAAGGATTTGAAAATAATGAATGTTCACAATTAATACCAGACATACTTGCTGTACATATACATCTATAAGTTCCAATTTCATTGACACATGTACCACCATTAATACATGGTTCATTTTTACATTCATTAATATCTGTTTCACATCTGTCTCCAATAAAACCATGACACTTACAAATTGGTCCATTATTACCCTCTTCACAAATACCACCATTATAACATGGATTTGTGCCACAATATTTACCAAATTCACAACGTTTACCACTTAAATTTTGTCCAATACAATCACATTTATAATCACCAGTATTTGTAGTAGCTTTACAACGACCACCATAAAGACAAGGTGATGATGCACATGGATCAGTATCAATTTCACAAACAATACCAGTATATCTTGCATGACAATGACACTCATATGTATTATCTTTACTATTATCTTTACATGTACCACCATTTTGACATGGTTGTGAGCCACATATACCAGGTGGTACTAATACAATATCAGTATTACAACTAAATTCAACATTTGCAAAACGTTTTAATATTGCAATTGTACTTGCACCACTCATATGTAATGGTACTGATATTTTATCAATTTTAACATCATCCATACAACCAATAAAACCACGTTGTACATCTTCAAAACCTAATATTGTTGGATGTTGACGTACTTCAGCACCAAGATAAAGATCATCTGATTGTAAATTTAATATATCATTAATACCAGGTGCTGAACCATGTGCAACATGTTTACCATCAACAATTAAACGTGCATTATTATTATCTCTTTCTAATTGTATTTCATGCCATTGTCCATCACTTATGTATACACTGTTAACTCTAACAAGTCCCTCACCACTACCAAGATCAAATTTATATTGCGCTGCACCATTGACAATTTCGAGTATATTATAATCAATTTTACCAGATGCATACATTAGATTACCAGTTGGTTGTAATGTTCTTATTCTCAATGAAAAACTTAATCTATCTTCAATTGTTTCTTTAATTTTACTTTTATCAATTTTCCATGCACCATAACTTTTGCCACTAAATGATATTGGATTTCTTGGTGTATAACATGAATCATCATGACATTTTGTTATATCAGTATTACAAGTTGATCCAGTTAAACCCTCGGGACATTGACAAACATATCCTTTTTTCGATAAATCTGGTATACATATTTGATATGAATTACAATTATTATTAGCACATTCATTAACAATAACATCACAATGATTACCAGCATATCCCTCCTTACAATGACATTCAGTTTTATGTTTATATTTTGATGTTACAAAACTTATGACATCTGTTGATACAGATATCATTTGACTTTTATCAACAACAATTTTATCACGACATTCACCATTAATACAATAATCTTGGTTATCATTATTATTGTTTCTATTGTTGTTGTTGTTGTTACATTGAAACTGTACAATTTCTTCAACAACAAGTTTTGTTGATGCTTCAAGTTCGTCAATATGTTGATTCAATGCTTCACGTATATTTTCAGCTGTATAATAACCATTAGATTTTTTAACAGCAAATATTAAATCAAGATCATTCTGTATTGTTTGTCTTGATATTTTTTTATTACTATCATTAATATTTCTAACATTACGTGTTTTAATAATATTTGTTTCATCAATTGATGGTTGTATTCCAATAATAACAATATCCTTTGATCGACAATTCATTGAATTTCTAATAGTACGTAAACATAATTTACGATGACTACGTATAAAATCATCTGGACTAACTTCACGAAAACGTATGATAACTGAATTATCAAGCATTTTATCATTAATAAGTTCAACATTAATTTTAACAATAGCATGTGAATAATATTTACCATCAGATACAGTAACATTAATACGATATTCACCAACATCAATACGTGGTTGTGCTGTTAAACTACCATCATTTTTATCAATTATAAAAAGATCATTATTTGACATAATTTGTGGTGACATTAAATCAACAATATTATACTGTAATGTATCATATTGATCACGATCATTTGCATGTACTTTACCAATATTACCACCAGGATATTCATCCATGTATGAGTTGATAATAATTTCAAGTGGTGTTATTGCCGGTGGATATTGTGATTCTTCAATAATTTTAATTGTTATCCATGCATCTGAGTATAATGGATGACTGCCATTATCAAATACACGTACATTTAATATATACTGATTTTTAGTTCTACTATTAAATTTAATAGCTGTTCTCAGTGTACCATCTTGATCAAGACGAAATGCATCACCATCATTACCTGAACGAAAATCAAATGTATATGGTTCAGCATTTGGTGAGATATCAGCATCAGTTACAACAAATTTCATAATACTATGTCCAATTGGTTTGTCTTCTTGTACAACAGTTGTATAATTTGACATTGTAAATAACGGTGGATTATCATTTGCATCAATTATTTCAATATTAACAATAACAAAACTTTCAAGTATTGGTATACCATTATCACGTGCATGTACTTCAAGTGAATAACTACTAATACTTTCACGATCAAGTTTATTAGCAACACTAATATTACCAGTTTTTTTATCAATAATAAATTGTTTTAATCTATCACCACGTTCAATTGTATATGTTACATTACCATTTTCATTACTATCAATATCATATGCAAATACTTGTATGACATTATCATGAATTTTAGCATCTTCATTGATAATTGCACGATATGCAATTTGATTAAAGGTCGGTGGATTATCATTACAATCAGTTACAGTTATATTAGCTGTTGCTTGATTTCTTAGAGGCGGTGTACCACCATCAATTGCTTGTATTGTTAAAAAATATTCACGTGCACGTTCATAATCTAGTTGTTCAGCAATTGTTATAATACCAGTATTGTTATTGATGGCAAATTTTTTATGTTCATTACCACCAACAATTGAATAATATACCATTGCATTGACTCCAGTGTCTTTTGATATTGCAACAACTCCAACAACTTCACTACCAATTTGATTAATTTCTGGTACACTTGCATAGTATGATGTTGTTATAAATTCAGGTGGATTATCATTGATATCTTGTACATCAACAATCATTACTGTTGTACTAAATAATTGTGGTATACCTTGATCAATAGCTTTTATTGTTAAATTATACATATCTTTTGTTTCACGATCAAGTGGTTTAGCAAGTGTTATTATACCACTATCTGATGATATTATAAAATGTCCATCAGCTGAATCAATAAATTCATATTTAATTTTACGATTAATACCAATGTCAATATCAGTTGCATGTACTTTACCAACAAGTGTACCAATTTTAACATCTTCTGGTAGCGATGTACTGTATGATGTCATTGTAAATACTGGTGGATTATCATTTAAATCAGTTATTATTATTTCAAGTTGTGATGAACATTCCCAATATGTTTTTTCTCTATCTTGTACATGTGCTGTTAATAAATATTTTGATTTTTTTTCACGATCAAGTTGTCCAATTGTTTTTAATACACCAGTATCTTTGTCAAGTGAAAATTTATCATCATTATTATCATTATTATCATTTGTTAAATAAAAACGTAATTTTGAATTTGATTCATTATCATAATCAGTTGCTTGTACAGTTAATACATATGTACCAGGATGTGTACCTTCAGATAATATTTCACGATAACGATATTTTAAACAATAAGGTGGATTATCATTAACATCAATTATTTCAATAATTACTTTAGTATCAAATACATATTTACCATCAGTACCAACAATACTTAATTCATATTTATCACGTGTTTCACGATCAAGTGTTTTAGCAACATATATTTCACCAGTTGTACGTACCTGAAATTGTGATCTTGTATCACCAGATATAATATAATATTCAACTGGTGTTATTATATCAATATCTTTATCAGTTATTGTTAGCTTAACAACAACAGTACCTGGTAATGAATCTTCTTTAACAATAGCATAATAATTATCATTTGTAAATACTGGTGAATTATCATTATAATCAATCAACTTAATAATAACTGATGTTCTTGAAAAATGTTTAACATTACCATTATCAGTTGCAACAACTTGTAATTTATATTCTGATTGTTTTTCTTTATCTAATTGTACAAGATTTGTTATCCAACCAGTATATGAATCAATTGTAAATACATTTGCTAATTCACCAATATCACTACCAAATGAATAACGTATTTCCCCATTACTACCAAGATCATTATCATGTGCAATTATTTTAATAATTGACGTTGCTTCTTCTATATTTTCAGCAATTTTAATGTTATATGGATTACTTTCAAATTTCGGTGCATGATCATTATCATCAAGTACTTGTAATGATATTTCGGCAAGTGATGTTAATGATGGTGTTGAATCAGTCTCAGCTAATACAGCAATTAAATGATTATCTTTTAATTCACGATCAAGCATTTGTGCCAATGTTATTTGTCCTTGTTCATCAATATTAAATAATGGTGATTCAATACTCTGTGATATAATACGATATTTAATTTTTGTATTATTTATCATTGGTATTGTTTTTAATGTTGTTATTGGTGTACCAATTATTGATGATTCAGATATAAAAAATTTATCATCTTTATGTTCAAATTGTGGTGGTGTATCTTTTAAACTCATGATATAAATACTAACTGGTACATCAGCATAATGTGGTGTTGTTCCTTTATCTGTTGCGCGTATAAAAAATTCAAATAATTGATTTTCAAATGATACGGCACTTTTAATTAAATATATACCACCAGTTGTTGAATTAATACCAAATATATTTTTAATATTTGAATTTTGTGGCTCGTAAATTGTATATTCAATTAATGATGATTCATCTTCATCAATATCAATTGCTTTAACTTTCATAAATGCTAAATTTATTGTTGTATTGCAATGTATTGATATTTTATATTCACGTAATAAAAATATTGGTGCATTATCATTTTCATCATCAACTTTAACACGTACTATTGTAAAACCTAATCTACCACCATCATCACTAGCCATTACAAGTATTTCATAAAGTTTTTTAGTTTCTCTGTCGAGTATTTTTTTAGTTGTTATTTCACCATTATCATTATTAATATTAAATACTTCACGCATTTCCATTGATGGTATTGCATATGTTACATGTCCATAATCACCATAATCATCATCAATTGCTAATACAGTTGTTATTAATTTACCTGGTAATTGATTTTCGATAATACTAACTTCAATTAATGGATCTTCAAATCTTGGATTATGTTTATTTGCTGGTAATATATCAATTTTAACACGTGTAAAACTAGTATATACACCATCACTAACTGATATATTTAATATTGTTAATTTTTGTTCACCAAAATTTTGCATATTTATTAATGTTATAATACCAGTTGTTTGATCAATACTATAAGTTTGTTGTTCATTACCCCCGACAATTGTATATATTAACTTTTCATCAATATAATCTGGATCACTTGCTGTAACAATTGTTACAAATTGACCTCTTTCAGCATCCTCTGATAGTGAACATGTATATGATGGTTGTTCAAATTTGGGTGGATTATCATTCATATCAATAACAGTAACCCATACATGACTTGTACTTGATAATGGTGGAATACCACGATCAGTTGCTATTATTGTAAAATGATGTGATTCATGAGTCTCATGATCAAGTGATCTTTTTAAATAAATTATACCCTCATCAGTATCAATGTGAAAATAATCATTGCTATTAACACTATCATTTTTAATTGTGTACATGACTTTTTGATTTATATCTGTAAATTAAATTAAATTTTTTTCCTTCGTTTTACTATCATACTAACATTTTTACATTTTTTTATTTAACTTTAAGTTGTTTTTTTTTTTTTCAATTAAGCGGTAATAATAATAATAATAATGATGACTTACCAGTGTCGTTGTCTCTTGATGATACTTTTAATATTGAAGTACCAAATGATGCTGCCTCAGAGACAGATACATTGTAGGAATCTTGAGTAAACTCAGGTGGGCAATCATTGACATCTTGAACTAAAATACTGACAAGTACCTCAGCGTAAACACCTGAAATACTATCTGTTGCACGTACAGTCAGTTCATATTGTTTTTTTTCCTCGTAATCCAATTCATCTACGACGTAAATTGTACCTATTCAAGCAATTAATTTACCAAATTAAAATATGTTAATTTAAACTTTCCTAAATTAATTTATGCATTGCATTGCATGAATATTCTGTGATTATTATTCTCTTCTTTTTTTTTTATCAAAGCACCAGTGAATTCAATGCTTGCATAGTTAACAAAAAAAAAAAGTGAATAAATATTTTTTTTATCTTTTAAACATTCGAAGCAACTAAAATTATCTATTTCTTTTTTTATTTTAATAATAATGCTTGACATAGAAATAATAAACTAAAAATGACGAAAATATATATTGCATGGATGATAGCGTGGATTTTTTTTCAACATGCAAAAAACGATATAATTCTGTGAAAATGTTAATGATATTTATGTTTTTTTCTTCTGTGCAATTAATATAAAAAAAATAATTAAACACATGACAATAAATAAAAATAATAATTGATGATTTAAAGTATAAAAAATGTGTAAATAAAATTGTGTAACGTGAATAATAAAAAATACAATAAATATAACAATAAAAATAAAACAAAACACAAAATAAAAAACAGACAAAGCAAGCCCATATTTAATTTTATACTCACAAGGACCATTGTTATTGTCAGGGGCTGCGAAACAGGATAGATACAATAATAATTTAATAATCTAATATTGTTCAATGTTAAAGCATTATTTCGTTGTAATAAATAATTTAAAAATAGTATAATTGGTTTGGTATAGTCAAGAGAAGGGCTTAAAGGACTTACTGGGCTTTATTATTCGTAATAAATAAAAGAGAAAAAAAAATATAATTTATTGTATCAATATTGAATTATAGCAGAATAATATTAAATAAAAATAAATACTAACCAGTATTAAAGTTGAGTGCAAATTCTTCAAAATCATTTCCTTTTGTTATGCTATAGATGAGTTTACGATCGAGATCAGATTTAGCTTGTATTGACAATGAGAGTGGTGTGTCAATTGCAATATTTTCAAAGACATTATCTGTATAAAATTGCTTGTCAAATATTGGCATGGAACGATCAATGACTTTGACATTAACTGGCACTTCAATGGAACACGCTGTAACACCTATACATAATTTAATTTATAAATATATAATATAATCAATAATTATTTGTAAGAAAAAATAAAATTTTTAAATTAAATAAAAATATATACCTCCATCATATGCTGCAATTGTAAGATGATATTCACCATTGTGACCTTCAGAATTTTGTTTTAATAATATTTCACCAGTTTTTCTTGATACTTTAAATAATTCACCGTCTCCTTTTTTAAATTCATATCTTACTTCACCGTTATCACCACTGTCCATATCAATTGCATGAACCTAAATTAAAAAAAAAAATAAGTTTTTATTACTCAAGTTTGCCAAGTTGTAATAAATTTCATCTTAATGATGAAATAAAAATCCAAAGATAAGATATAAAATGATGAGAAATATAAAAACAAATAAATTATATTATTATTATTATTATTTTTACCTTTGTAACAACACTGCCTTTTAGTGCATCAACTGAAACCACAGCATAGTATGGAAGATTAACAAAAATTGGACAATTATCATTAATATCGATAATTGTAACATTAACAATGACATGTGCAACTCTTGGTTTTTCACGATTATCTGAATGACTTTTAGCTTCAACAATAAGTTCATAATGATCATTTGTTTCACGATCAAAACGTTGTCCAACTGTTCTAATTGCACCAGATGTTATTCCAATATCAAACATATCAGTTGGATTTAATATATTAAACATAATATTTTCATTTAATGCACTACCAAGTACATTAACAACAACAACAGTCATTATTTTTGTTGAATTTTCAACAATTGTACCTTCATATATATTTTTTTCAAATACAAGACCAGAATTTTCTGATTTTTCAACTTTAATATTAACATGTGTTACACTTGAATATTTACCATCAGATACACGTACATGAAGTAAATATTTATTAATAATATTATTATTATCACGTACAGTAATAATACCACTTTGTGAGTTAATGATAAATGTTTGATTATCATTACCATCAATAATATCATAACGTAATGGTGTACTACTTTTTGTACTGTCAAGATCAGTTGCATCAACTTTAATAACTTTAACATTTTTATATGTTGGTAATAATAATGTCACATTGTAATATTGTTTATTAAACTTTGGTGGACAATCGTTAATATCTGTTATTTTAATAATAACTTTTGCTGTTGTTTCAGATGATAATTTTGGTTTACCAAGATCAGATACTTTAACATGAAATTGAAAATTTGATATTGTTTCATGATCAAGTATCATAACTGTACGTATTGCACCAGTACTTGAATCAATATGAAAATATTTTCTTGGTAAATCTTCAATAATATCATAACTAAGTAAAGCATTTAATTCTGAATCAGCATCTTCAGCTTTAATAACAAGTGGTGTACTTGAGTTTGTTAATACTAATGAACCAATAGTTGCTCCTTCACTTATTTCACCATGATATATTGCTTGTAAAAATTTTGGTGGATTATCATTTTTATCTAATACATGAATAATGATATTACATGTTGATGATGAACCAGCCATATTTGTTGCTGATAATGTTAAATTAAATATTTTAATTTTTTCATAATCTAAATATTTTTTAGTTATAATAACACCAGTTGTTGGATTAACAAAAAACATATCATCTTTATTACCATTTATAAGCTGATATTGTAATGATGATGTTGATCTAACATCAACATGTTTAACATATGTACCAATTGGTTGATTTTCATATATTTCAGCAGCAAGTTGACGATTTATAAAACGTGGTGGTGCATTATCAGCCATTGTAACAAATATATCAACTGGTATTGTATTTGTTTTTGGTGGTATACCATGATCACTTGCTTTAACTAATAATACATACTCAGATGTTATACTTAAATCAAGTTCACGTATAATACTAATAATACCAGTATTATGATCAATTGTAAATACATTACCAACATTACCAGATATTATTGAATATGATAACTTTGCATTGTCACCACGATCACGATCAATAGCATATATTTGTACAACTTCACTACCAATTGGTGATGTCTCATATATTTTACCTTGTACAATGTCAGTTATAAATTCTGGTGAATGATCATTATGATCATGTACTGTTATTATAACTCTTGCATAATTTCTTTTAGCTGGTGTACCTTGATCTCTAACCATAACAGTCAATATATGCTCTTCAATTGTTTCACGATCTAAATTATCTTGTAAACTTATTTTTCCACTGATTGAATCAACATGAAATATTTCTAATGAACGTTTATTTTGTGCAGCATGAAGACTATAAAAAATTTTTTTATCCTCATCACGATCATTTGCATCAAGTTGTAATATTGTTTCACCTTTTTCAACACTTTCTGATATTTCAATTTTATATATATCATCTGTAAATTCTGGTCTATGATCATTAATATCCAAAACATTAACTAATAATTGTGTTGTATTTGAATATACACCATCTGTTACTGATATTGTTAAATTATAAAAATTTTTAATTTCCCAATCAAGTTTTTTAGCTAATAAAACATTTCCATTATCACGACCAATAAAAAATTCATCATTTTTATCACCGTCAATAATGTCATACCATAATATATCACCATCTTTATCAGTTGCTTGTACAAGTGCAACAAGAAAACCAACTTCATCACTTTCAGTAACAGCTGCTGTTTGATTATTTATTTTAAATATTGGTGAATATTTTGAATCTTTTGGTGTTTCAATAACTTGTACTGATACACGTGTTTGATGACTACGTTGTGGTGTACCATTATCAGCAGCACGAATCATCATTTCATATTCTTGTCCAACATCAAAACCTTTCATTGAATAAACCATTCCTGTTGTTGGATGAATACGAAATTTTCCTTTACCTCTACCACCCTTTATACTGTATTCTATTTTTCCATTTTCACCGACATCCTTATCATTTGCCAGTACCTATTTACCATTGAAAAAAAAAATATTATAACAATTTTTTTGCATTATTATTATTTTCATTTTACTCGATGCAGTGATATATACATTATTTTTTTCCCTCGTTCAATACCCAATTAAACCATTCCAATTTATCTATATGTTATTTTTTTTTTTTTCATTTAATCATCAGAATTTGTTAATCATGCTCCAACAAATAATAACAACAATAGCCAAGCAAGACTATATTTAATTCACCATGCGTATAAAAATAATAACGTCAAAATAAAGAAAGATTGATTTATTTTTCATGCGACATGAATATTTCATGTAATGTATATAATAAAAAAAAAATAATACACATTATCTTTTGATATTACTATTAAGCATGCATTTAATTTTTGATCATAATTTTATTTGCGTGCTAGATATATAAAATGATGTTTTTAATAACATAAACTTTATTATTGTAGATGGAACTTGTCACGATTTTAAATGATTTAAAATTAATATGAAATTATTTTTTTTTTTTTGTAAAAGTAATAATTTAAATTGCAAAAGTATTATTAAATATTAAACTATTACTATGATTTAAATCTAACTAGTTAAAATTAATTATTATTCACATAAAATATAACACGAGTATAACAGTATACTGACAGTTTAATTTATAGAAAAATAATTGTTATTGACATAAATTTATTTTTTGTTTAAATTCTTTCTCGACGTGCTAAGGAGATAACTAATTTTTTTTTTGTGTCATATTCTTACCCTGAAGATACGATCTCCTATCATTGTGTCGGGACTATATGTTTCCCATGATCCATTCTCAAGCAATGCATCGTTATCACTAGATTGATCGTATGCCAATGATTGGTTCCATGATTTCTGTCGGAGAAATCATTAAGTCTCTTTAACGCTCTATTATCGTTTTTTTTATTTTTATATTTATAAAACCGTGACACTGTCCCTTTATTTTTTAAGTTCATCTACTATTTTCATTTGTGCTTACAAATTTATACTGTATGGATTTTAAATTTTGTATATTTTTACATTTGCAATAAATCTTTTTCATTTTGAATTTTCATTTAGCACAACTTTGCATATCATGGGATTTAACTACAATTTAATATTCCACCAATTAATTTATATTTATAGTGTGTAAAATTGTGTGAACAAATCAAAAAATTAACAAAAAAAAACACTCCACACCACCAAGGCATTTTGGATAAGAAAAAAACAAAGAAGTCTATTAAAAAAAATTGTCTAATGTGTTAAATAAATTTTTGGTCATTTAAAAAAACTATATTGGGATGAAATTATTATTAATATATGTATTTGCAGTATACACATATTGAAATATAAAACAAAGCTACTTGAAAAAAAAAATTAAAATATTAAACAAAAAAAAAAATGCTAATAAAGGTATAATGAATTTTGTTTTTTTACCTGAAACAATTGTTTATCAATGTCTGGTGTTGCTGGTATACGAATGGTATAGAATTTTTGTTCAAATTCTGGACCATGATCGTTGATATCATCGACATTAACAATAACACGTGTTGTTGATGATAATGATGGTGTTCCATCATCTCTCAGAGTTATCTGTAATCAAATTACAAATGATTAGTCAGAAAAATATATTTTAATTTACATGTTTATTAAAAAGTGGATTATAAAAATAATATATACATAAATAAGCAGTTAAATTTTTCATAATAAATATTAAATAAAGGTTAACAAAAAGTGGGCGAGACTCTTGAATCGATTTGAGCTATTTAAACTATAAATCATGAGATTATGATGGCTGGATATTTCTTTGAACTGAGATAAAATAAAAAAAAATAAATTAATATTCATCAGTTTGAAATTATTTTCTGCTAGATTTATCAACAGATAAAAATGTACGTTATAAATTTGGATTAAAGCAAAGTAATTTAGACTTATTTAATGTGTTTTTTTTTTTTTTTAAATATGAATTGATTTTCATATTGCACTTCAAAGTCTTGAGATGAGATTTCTTGATATATTTTTGAGTTAAATCAGAAAAAAAAAGGCTCTCTTGATAATAAAATGGAATATAAAACCATGATTCATAAACAACCCTTGTCATTGAAACCAATTTTTGGTAAATATCAGTTTCACTCTGTTGAACAACGACATAAATTAAAGCTCGTATGTCTCAAAGGAGCCCTTACGATATATATGTAACATTCTACAATACCATATTCATAGTCAGCTATATATACATCCAACTTGATATTACACACATTCATGAATTCATGACATTACTTGGAGTGTGTAACACCTGTAGTAAATTAGGACTACCAAACTATGTTTTATCCGTGTGGTGCTTCTGTGGTATTACTGTCGTGATGGGTACATTTCACGGTACCCGTCGGAAATTCAACGTAGAAAATGTATTAGTCTTCGTTATATACGACTCCAGAAAGTTGAAATAGCCTATATAAGCTCAACTCGAGAAGCTTTAACTTTTACTGTAGTATATGTCACTCGACCAATCTACGAAAATCTCCTGGGACTATTTGAAAATTGTGCAAGATTAAATTGTCTCTGAATTTAATAGTAAAATAATATCAATTTATTATTTTTTTTTTTAACATGATTCATCAATTGTATATATCAATTTAATAATATTCAATTTTCCAGGATTATAAATTTATTTCATCTAGAAAATGGAGCTTTTATGAAGAACAAAATAGCTTGACTTAATGTCGTAAAATTAAATTATTCCAGCTAATGTTAATCAATTTCTTTTGTAATAAAAAATTACATTTATGATTTTTTAATTTTACTAAATTTTGCTTGCAGATAATATAGACGTATTAAGCCAATGATATCATTGAAAATAATTTACATTATCAACTGTAGTTGAGATGTGAATTTAACCATTTTTATTTTGATTTTTTGTCAAGTTGATAAACGTAACATTTTGACATTATTTAAAGCTCAATTTACAGATTAAAAATTGAACATTAATTTAAAAATATAATATCTATCAGTCAGATAAATTAAAATATAATAAAAATATGTTTTTAAATAAAATATATTTATATTTCCTGCATATGCATATCAGCATGTACCATTTAAACGTTAGTTGATAAAGTTTATCTATGCACGAAGGTGCCATTTGCTTGATCAAAATCTACATGCATAGGCTAGAAATTTTTTATTTCTTATAAAAATATATATACCAGTAAAAAAGAGAAAAAAAATAAAAAAAATATATATGATGTTAGGAGAAATTAAGGGCGTAGCACGATGGCCGAGCTGTATTTTTTATGGCTTGCATTTTCCTCCACGCGAAGGGCCTAAACACGCGATACCAATTTAATAGGAAGAGAATGTATTGGATTACGATTGCTGGAAAATAGCATGTATTTTCAATTTTTTTTAATTGTCAGATTCATGGATATATACTAAGTTAGTACTTCACTTGAAAAACAAGTGAAAATAATCAAAATAGCAGAAAAAAAAGAAAATTAAAATTATAAAATTATATATATAAGGAGAATGCTTTTAATGTTTTTTTAAACATTCGTGAGGAATAGCAAAAAACAAGTGAGGTAGTGATCATTAATATGCATACTAGAGTAAAAAGAGTCAGTATATATTTGTCTTCTTTTCTTGAATATGGACGTTGGTATTTTTAAAGAAAAATGTTGAAATATAGCAACGATTAATAAGACTGCGGTTAAAAGGCCCTACAGTGGTTTGTTGCAGGCTATAAAACAGCTTCTACATACATATCTCTTGAGCTTGTTTGGTAAAAATAAAAAATAAAAAGAAAAAAAATAAAGAAGGCATTAGACACAGAGGTACTTGAATATTTGCTGCTTTTATTTTATTTATGTGAGAGTAAAGAAAGAAAGAAAGGAAGAAAGAAAAAAATATAAATAAAACAACAAATTGAAAATGTAAAAAAGAAAATTGGTAGTGATTGGTTATAAGAAGGTCAAAATAAGGTCGTAACTATAATAGATGTACCTCTATATTATCAAGTTTCACACCTTTGCAATATAAGAGGTCAAGAGTCTTGCTGTCTATGATGAGATATTTCTAAAATCCAATTTCCATGAGCTTATGTTGAACATAGATGAAAGAAGCCACTTTTTTTTCTTCCCTTTTTTTTTTAAATTATAATTTTTTTCAAGTAAGAGTGTAATAAAGACGCATAGTTTTATGTTTATGAGCTGATATATAATACTCTAACATCGATTGAACTCATGAAGAGGAATCATTGGCTTGAAAATTTGTTGTATAAGCTCTTGATATTTTAGTGACAATACACAGTACATAGCACATGACTACAGGGTTGTAAAGTTGTCTGAAAGAAAACTTTTTTGATCAAAAGAAATCGTTAAGACTTGGTGTGTATTTACTTCGGTATCACCCCATCCAGCTAACTTGGACAAGAAATTTCTTGACTATAACTTGAATAGATTTTTTTCTTTGTATTATATATAAAAAAAAAAAAAGCTGTGTTACTACATGATTCGAATAAATTAATTCTCTTAAGGAATATTTTTTTCTCGTGACGCTTCATAATTTTGATTATAAATTAAAATAAATTTCTGCTTTTTTTATTCCCTTAATTGTGCATTTGGCAAATACACAATTAGCTCAACTTTTAATATTACTCTGACTTAATTATTCTCACTATATATAACATTTTTTTTTGCATAATAATTAAAATACATTAAAACTTGAAATAGTTGACAAGATAAGTTGAATATTTAGACAACACAATGGTCGATACAATGATCAATAATTTAATAAAAAAATATATAAACAAGTTAAAAAAAAAATAGGGATGCAACTAAATACCCGAAGCCCTGGGAATATCGTACGGCCATTGACACGTAGTAAAAAGCTTGGTATATAAAAGCCGGAAATAACTGGCATTATGCGCAACAGAAATGGGGAGTTTTCGTTGACATAATTACCACCGAGACATCGTCAAGGCACCAAGTGTGTCTTGGGCTTAACCAACTAAAGCTTCTATATTATTAGTCAACACCACCCACTATATTAATTTTGTTTTTCTTATAATTCACATGCATTTATCTATTTTTATAAATAAAAAAAAACAAACGACATTTTAATTTAGAATTTTAAAAAAATAATCATTTAATTTTAACTCACCTCAAGCACATGTTCTGCTTGATTTTCACGATCTAATTTTCTTCCACTTGTTGTTATTAAACCTGTAATGAAAAAAATAATATATTATTCATAAAATAATAGTATTCTTGTTGTTTTTTATTTGTAACTTTTAATATCTGTCGTTTAACGTGAATTTAAATTATTACTAAAATAATTCACTTGAATATATTCAATTCATTCAGCCAAAATAACGTTAATGCGATAAATTTGTACGACAAATTTGAACTATAGCAGTTTAGTTATTTAATTTTAATTACTTTAATTCATTTTGTTTCATTTATTTCATTGTGAATAATGAAACCTGAATAGCTTTGATGAAATCATAATAATATTTCTTGAAAATCTATATAATGTTTCTATCTCGACACGCATGGTTGTTTGTTTTTAATTTTACCAAAGTATATACTTAATGAAATTGAAAATTCAAAACTATCATTATTGGTGGTATTTTAATTTTTCTATTATAGATAATATATCAAATATAAATTTGTAAAAAGTCAATTATCATATTAAATTTTTATTCATTATTTTTCTTTTGTTGTTGTATATTTTTTTTATTTTTTATTCAAACTATTGTACCATATGGTAAGCACACGGTGTTTCAACATCTATTCAAGATGACATGCGCTCCATATTATTCGTGTTCTAAAAAGCAAAATGTCATGTATATTTGAGCGTAATAACAAGATTTCATTTTATCGACAATAAAATTGTATTTTATTTTTATTATATCCTTTTATCTTTTTAAAAAAACTCTTGTCACATGATTCCACATGTTACACTTCCATCATTTTTTTTATATATACAGACGTTTTTTCAATTAAAGATAATTTAAAAAACAATTGATTTAACAAGTGAATTATTGATTAGAAATAAAAAGCATTAGCTATTTTATTTCTGTAGCTTTTTACGGTTTAGTGAGAATTTCCAATTACGATACAAAAATAAAATGAAAAAAAATAAAATAAAAAATGATGCTGAGAGAAAGTGACAAGAAGTACGAAGTGAATCCAAGTAAAGCCAAGAAATTGACTTACCAGTAGTAGAGTTGATGAGGAAGTAACCCTCGGGATTGCCACTGGTTATAGAAAATGAGAATTCTTGAGGGGAAACATCACGATCAAAAGCTTTTATGTGTAATACACTGACACCAGCAGGAGAATTTTCTGATACAGACGGATTGTAAATGGGCATTTCAGTCAGTGGTGTATTATCATTTTCATCCATCAGCTCGATATACATCTGTAATAACACATAATAATTATTATCATTATCTTGATATTTATATAGAAAAAATAAAGTAAATTATTATTCAAAAAATTCAATACCTGAAGTTGTGAATGCAGTGGAACAACACCTTGATCTTGAGCATAAATTGTCAGCCAGTAGCCACTTTTTGATTCAGCATCAAGTACAGCATTTGTTCTAACATTGCCTGGAAAAAAAATAATAAAATAATTATTATTGGTAAAATAATTTGTTGAGAAATAGAATTAGAAATAATTTTAGAAATCAAAACGAGCTTTAATTTCATTTTTGTTAATATTTTTTTTTTTCATTTAAACTGGACTGTAAAAAATAATATCTCTCAAACAGAGCTTCTCTCAATTGCTAAAATACAGAAAATATTTGTTTTAATTCAAAAAAACTATAATAAAATTAATAAAAATAATATTATTCAGAATATATTAATATATTTACATGAATAATAAAAAATGTAAATACAATCAGCTTTCAGCTAATGGAAAAATCAAAAAATTCAATGAAAAAAAAAAAAAAAAGAATGAAAATTTGTTTCGTGTTTATATTAATTTATAAATAATATTTTTATAAAAATTAAATCAAAATACAAAACAAATAGACATATAAAATTTCAAGTTTAATTAATTTACGAACCAGGTGTTTTATTTCACCCTCGAGGTTTTGTTTTCATCAAATTCTCTGGTAGTAAACAATTAACTACATCAAACTTTAAACCCTAATAACTCAATTTAAATATAAAAATAAATTTCTAAATATATTTAATTGTTAAATAAACATTATTATAATAAATGAAAAAAAAAAAAAAAAAATACAAAAAACAAAAAACAAAACTTTGTAACTTTTATTTTCCAGCTGAATCAAATTGAGTAAAATATTCAAATTTGTTTGTAAAATTTTCACAAGAGAATTCTGTGGTGCATTGTAAATGACAGATCATTTGTATATATACACTTAGTGTATTTGTAATTAATTTACTTTGAAATTATTCCCAAGACACAGACACACAGATTTAAACAATTTATTGTTCAAATTGATGATGATGATGATGATGTACCATCTGGCACACGTTGTGCATGATTCAATAAACTAATATGGATAAATATTTTAATTTTGTTTTAGAATAATATGTGTATACATGTACACGATAAATAATAAAAACGAGAAAAAGAAATACTAGGCAGGTGGCCAAAGCCATAGCAGTGACCCAAAAATACCAATTCAACAATGGAAGATTGCGTCCCTTGAATTTTTGGCAACTTGAACATACACATCATATACATTCTCAATTTACCGCATCTGGCATTATACATGTTGTATACATATATAATAATATATGCGAAATAAAATACCCCAATGGACCTGGTGTCTCATATAACATAAATCAAAAATCATTGCATGTTTAGGGGATTAGTCTCATTCTTTTCGAATGGAAAAGCTTCGAAAAATAACAAAAAAAAAAATAGTAAAAATAAAGTTCGAGTTGGTTTGAATTATACATATATATTTGTCTATGTTGGAAGTTGAATTTAGAGTGTGTGTGCAATTTGAAACTTGTGTTTACAGATATATAGGTCTACCAATTCCTTATGTACCTAATACCTTCTAGTTGTTCCTACATGTTACATAAGGACTCCAATTGTACCACTGTCCTGAGGTCTCTCCCTCGTTTCTCTCGTTGATTTTTACGACGTGGTTCGTTATTTATTTATTTATTTATACTCTTGACTATAGTTAATAAAATTTTATAAATAAAATACTCGAAAAATTTTCAACAAAATAGATTTAATTTTTTAAAAATAATTCAATTTAATATAATATTTTTTGAATTCATCAAGTGGATTACAACATTTTTCATAGAGATTTTATTTTTATAACGAAAATAAAATCATCATAGAAATATTATGATGTGTTTTTGTTGTTAAACAAACTAAAAATTACTACATATGAATAGAAAATTTTTTAATAAGCCCAAAGGGATATGAACTTTAACTCACTATTTTGCTTGACACACAACACAAAGTTTGTTTATTATATCCTTGAAATACATTCATACAAATAAATGTCATTATTTTTTTAAAAAAAAGTATTTTATAATACTTAAAAGTATTAACTATAATAGGAAAAAAAATAATAATAACTATATGATTTTAAGTATTATTAAAAAATTGAATTTACTGTTATATTTTATTTTTTTCAGGAAGTATATTTATAAAATGAAATTTTATAAAAGATATTATGTTTTATATCTATATACTATTATTTTTCTTTTTTTTTTATATAACAAATTTTATATTTTTATTTTCATTTTAACCATATTTTGATTTCTCTCAGAGGGCAATTCTGTCGAGACGTTTTATCTTATACGTTATATATAAAATTTTTTTTTTATATTTTTTATTTTTTTAACCTCTTGGGAACCCTTTAGAAAACCACGGGATTTCGTTTGCCACGGACTCTTGGTTGGCAATATAGCTGTATAAATATAACAGCATCATAGATAGTCGTCGAGGCGCAGTAGCATCAAAGCTTTTTGATGAAATTATATATGATGGTCACTTTGGTGTTTGTGTACTTACCCTTATTTCGCTTCTAGTTTTGCCAATGTTATTTCCATAAAATTTTACATTTGTATAAATATTGAATGTAAATTTTGAATAATGAATAAGGTCAAGTTTAAATTTTCATCAATTTTATTGGTAAAAAGCTTACGATAACCTTAAAGATTGAACTATTTTTCGATGTTAGATAAAAAGATCTCATTCAAGATTTTATTACTGAGCCAAGTCGTGACTTGAATTGTTATTTTTATTATATTTCTTTATTTTTCTTCAATACAACTCACTTGTATTTAAATTTTTTCATTTAAAGATATTTTTTTTATATAAATATAAATGAGATTTTATTTTATTTAAAAATATAAAATTTCAATTATATTATTAAAATATTTCCGAGTAGAGGAAACGACTAAAAATCAACGAATTAATTAGTTTAAAAGTCAGAGTCGAGTGATAGAACAAGTTCCATTGCTATCATGAAGCACTGGCGTGACCAAACGTATTTTTTTTAAACTTTTTTTTTCTGTCTATATACGCATTTCACTCGTTTCATTTTATTCCATGCCAAAAAGCACGTTGTGCTTTCATTTTCTTCTTCAATTTTTTTTTTTTTTTAGTTAATAAAAATCTGAACAATATTCACAGACGCTTTTAGTCTTGCTCATTATTTCTACACGAGTTAATTTTTCATTGCCAACAAATTAGAGATGTATTTATATATTTTTTTATTTTTTTCATACTTGATTACCACTATGCAATGTCAATTTTTTTTTCGCAAATATATTTACAACTTTTACCATATTCTTTTTGTTTTTTTCATTAATTTAAAAATTTTTCTTTATGTATATTTATATTTGCCAAAACTTAAAAAGTGTATCCAACTTTAAACATAAAACAAAATAATTTAATTTAAGAGAAAAAAGCAAGTATAATTACTTTTATTTTTCCAAAATAAATTATTGATTTTATGGTAAAATATTTATTAGAATAATGTTTATCAAATATACAAATATTTTATTTATATCTCAACTTTAACAGTTCCAGTAAAACCGGAATGTTCCAAGTACATTATTAAAAAATAAAAGTCTCTAAAAGAGGCAGGAACTTACTATGTATATACGTTAAGGTCATAAGTTAGAAAAAGTTTGCGGCAAGCCATGGAATATAGGCACAGACATATATATATATATGAAAAATATCTAATAACTTTATTCTAGAAAATTACGAAAAACTTAAAAAGCGCCTGTTACTACTATCATTCACAAACTATATACATATTTTTGCAAAAGCTGGTGAGATGGTACTTTATATTCACAATATTCTCATAAAACCTTTTCTCAATTTTTCAAGAGATGCCTTCTAATAAGAAAATATTCATATCTAATGACTAATTTTAAAAAAAATAATTAAAAAAGATAAAAAAATAAACTACATCTATTTAAATAGCAGTTTTATCTTTTTTCTTGATTTTTTAATAAATTCATCAGCCGCTGGCGTTTTTTTTTTTCATTTGCAACTAAAATTAACGACAACTCTGTACTCAGACATTCTCAATTGTCTCATATACATCTCATACTTTCATTTGTCAACAACACACTTGAAGATAAAGCATAGATATTAGACAGTGACATTTATTTTTTTTTATTTTATTCCTTGGCATAAGGAACAGAGAAAATTAAAAAAAAAAAAAAAAAAGGTTGGATCCAATTAGAACGGAAGCAATGGTGTACATCATTCTTGAACAGAAATTCTTGGAGGAAAAAAAAAAACTTGATGAACGGAAGTTGACTGATGAGTGTGATGTTGAAAAATAAAATAAAAATATAAAAAATATTAAAAGGAAAAAAAGAAAGGACCATAAAGAGAGTCAAAAAAATCCGAGCGAATAATAATGTCATAATGAAATTGTCACGCGCTCTCATTGTTCTTTTATTCTATGCATGCGTACATTTAAAACGGGTGTGGTATATATTTTTTATTTAAAAAAAATATATATTATTTATTTAAAAAAATAATATAGTTTTTTAATTGTATAGTTGAGCTTTATAGTAAAAATTAAAGCAAAAAACACCTGTATTTATTTATTGTCAATAGTAAAATATTATAAAGTCGATAGATGTTAATGTTGACTATTAAAACATTGCATGACAATCATTTTGAATATTCTACTTTAAATATATGTAAGGAATTCTTGATAATAATGTCGAGAGTTCTAGAAATAAATTAAAAAATTTGCCTGGTACTCTCGTCACATACCGGCCAGGTCAATGCAATTAACCCTTTAATTTTAAAAGAGACAGAATAATTTTTGGTATATGTATGAGTCGAGAGATTAATATATTTTTTACCACACTTGGGAGTGGTTCATAGATATATCTATAATGTCAGACTAAATTATATCAAATTGTTTAAATGCATTCAATAGAATTGTAAATAATAATTTCTTTGTTTTAAAAATCATTGAGTATATTTTCTTTTGTTCATTAACACAAATTTATGATAATTTAAATTATACAGCTCTCTAATCAAGGGGCTTGTCATAAGTTTTTTTATATGAAAAAAAAAACTTTTTATAATTAAAAATCATTTCAATGAATATTAATCGCATTGAGAAACATTGAGAATATAAATCAAGAAAAGCTAATTTGATTTAATTTTCTACTTTTAAGAAATAATTTATTTAACAATATTATTTTGTTGTTGAATTTCGAGGATAATGATTGTAAAGTTTTGCTCCCCAAGGAAGCTATGAAGTTTGCTTATAACTGTACAACAAGATGTAGACTATGTGCTATCATATATACGTCATATTAAGTATGTACTTCACATTCAAAACGTTGTATTACGCCCTTTGGCAGAACATGCAGAAAAGCGTCAAGCTTGATCCAGCCTTGGGCAAATTATCACCAGTAATATATTGCCAAGATATTATATGCTCTATTGCAACCTTATAGTTATATTTATTTTCTAAACAACAACAACAACAACAAGCTTTCATCAACATTGCCAAACAACATGTTCAGCTATTTTACTGTGTTATGATACATCAAATTTATGTCACGAAATCAAATAAATGTATGAAAATAATTATTGAAAAAACTATGTAACAAAGTTTATTAGAAAAAATAAAAAAATATTGTTTAAAAAACTACAGCTGTAGCAAATATTGAGGCTAGTTGAATTTTTCCACATCACAAATAAAAAATTATTAAAAATTGTTTTTGTGTGTATAACAGTATTTTTTTGTGGGCAGTATGTCAAATATCATGTGAATTTTAACGGTCACCACAAGCGAATAGTGATTTTAACAAAATTGAAATTTGTTTTTCCACTAAGCACTTGAATACGTGAAGCTATTGTATATATTTTTTTCAAAATTTAGTAGCAACAATCAGTTCATTTTCCTGTTTTTTCAAATAAAAAAAAAACTATCATCTTATTATCATTGTTTTTTTTTTTTGGTTTGACTTTTTTATTTTCTTTCATTGACTTTTTTAAAGCCACCTTGAAAACGAATTACTGGTGAATTAGTAGTTTATTCAGAGAAGATATTTTATTATATAGACATATATAAAGTTGAGTATACTTTTTGTGCCAGACGATCTGAGGCATAAATTAAAAGTTTTTCAGGTTTTCAAAGTGGTGGTAGATCGTTAATCCATAGTGTCAGATTCTAACCCATACAATCATTATATATAGTTAAATTACATTTATATATATATCTTGTTGGGGCAGAGCTCATTCAACTTATCGTTTTGCTCTTTATATCCTTACACTTTCGTGTTCGGACAAAACTTATCAATACTCTGAAGCTTCTATGTACAACAAATTCATCCACAAAACACAAATCAATATTATATTTTAAACATTTAACAATATTTTTACTAAAAAATAAATCGCCTCAAAAGCCATCTGTTATTATTTTTTTTAATTGAAAAAAAAATTAATAAATATCTCATTGAATAATAAATTAATTTAATGCACAAAATAATATTTCAAATATTTATATTAAATTATTCAATTTATGTAAGCTATGCGAGAGATATTTTAATATTTTAACATCAGAAAGTTGAAGATATTTATTTTTGATATTATAAAAAAGTTAATTTCCTGATTGTGAAAAATAAATACTAAATAGATTTAAATAATGTCAGTAAATATACCAACAAACATAAAACAAAGTTAAAAAAAAAAAAATTCATTGATGATGAAGTTATTTTATCAACATATAGAGTCAAGTTTTTAGTATATAATGGGGGATGATGTTATGTATACAAGAGAGAAATACATCTCTCGGGAAATGATGGTTTTAGGCGAATATATATATTGCATGTGCATGTGCATGTGCATATAGTGAAGCATGACACAAACGAGACGCAAAGGATTGAAAATGTCCCGAAGCCAGACAGGGACTATTCGCCTGTAATGTCCAGTGTCGTCTGTTTGTTTCGTGAAGTCAGCCATGTAATGAAACCTCCGGGGAGTTACCAATGTACATAGATGACTTCTCTTACTCTTCTTCTTCTTCGTATTCATGCACTGCTTGAATGCAAATGTCACACATTGTGCATCAACCTCGTTATACTTGCATCAAACAACAAACTAAATTATCATCATAAAAATATTAATTTTTTATTATTTTTAAATTTATTAAAATAAAATAATAAGATGAATAATGTGGTATGCAATTGAAAGAGAAAAAATTCCAAGACTTTTTTTTTAGAGTTATATATTGGAAGTTTATTTTTTTATGAAAATAATTTTTTTTTTTTTCGTCACTTGGATCTTATAGCTTCGAGAAAAAGGATAGAAAAAGCCTTCTTGGTATGCAGATATCGTGTTCACAGGTGGATTTAAGTACCGCGTAATTCAGAACTCACGCTTGGTTTCTCTATGCCTTCTGCATGTCGCTCCTTTTGCCCTTTATCTTTATACCATAAATTTAGTGCTTCTTCATCGTACTTTTACTAAAATGCCAGAAGCACACGGTGTGTGTGTGTGTGTGTGCACTGTGTTTTTCCAGATTTTCTTTTTTAAAAATAAATAATGAAAAAAATATATAAAAAAAACTATGAAAATATTGTATTTGTGCTATTGCTCAACGAAGCGGCAAATAACATTGGTGTATAGAATATTTTTAATATGAAATATCATATGCGTTGATGTGAGCACCTTGTGGGCCATGTAATATATATCACATGGAATCATTTGTACTTACGGATGATCCCGATTTATTTTTAACATGAAAAAATCATGCATAAATTATATTGAAAGGAAAAAAAAAAATCATACATCCATTTTTCTGTTGCACATATAGCAAAAAATGTATTAAATTAAATAAAAAAATAATAAATTTCATGTTAATTTATTTGCTTTAATTTTTTGATGTTTAATATTATTACAATTTTGTAACGAGGTGTCATGATGACGACAAGGCGTAAATTCATTCACAAAAAAAAAGGTGATATTTAAAAATATAAAAATGATTAAAATAAGGAGGAAAAAAAAAAAAGCTGTTAGAGAAGAGAGTAGTATAATATGAGGTACAAGTTCGGACCACACGTCCGCCCACGGGTCAAGATCTCATTCACAGAATTCACTGCATATACGATGCAACTCATATATAGTTGAAAAGAATGAATGGAAATTCTCATTCCACTTTTTGAATTTGAGTTCTTCAGACACTGAGTTGAATTGCGGGGGCTAACGGAAAACTTTTCAAAGGAGATATATATTATTATAAATAATATAAATGTAAAGTAAATAATAATATATTTTAGTCAATGTGTCTGCAGTGCATATACATGTATATTGCATATAAAAAACTTTTGCATATACATTTGTATATATTTGATGAAACTTTGGACTTGAAAGTCCATGGACTTATTTTTTAAAATGAAAATATATAAAAAAATAATATAAATTTTTAAATATGAATATTATTTTTTTTGCTTATCAAAATATATTATTGATGCTTTATATACAGTCTGCGACCGAAGATCAAGCATAAATAGCTTTCTCATAATTCAAATGGCAAAGAAGGAGGCAAAATGTATATCTTGATATTTATTTTGTATGTATTTTAGACACAACGGGGTATCGTTATAGAGCTCACTGGCAAACTACACAACACAAAGTGCTATCCATTTATACTCATGCCCCTACTGTGTTAATATTTTTTTCATATAAAAAAAATATAAATAAAATTAACAAAAGTTTTCTAGATGATGGTTCCGTTTCTGCAGGATAATAATACTGTGCAGTATAATAAACAACAAAATAATAACTATTGTTGTTGTGATGAAAACGAAATATGTACTGTTTTTTTTTCATTAAATTATTTTTGTTTATTTTTAATTATTAGGATTTAATATTAAAATCAAAGGCTGATTAAAAAAAAAAAAAATATTTATATATATATTTGTATTTTTATTAATGAAAAAAAAAAATAAAATATGATTAGAAAAAATTTGAAAAAAAAATTGCTAAAGTACGAATGAATGAGTACGCGCTGGAGGCAACGTGTCGGTGGCTCGATACAAATTGAGTAAAAGCTTTGTGATTCGAATATATAAAACAAAATGAAAAACGCCCACTGTGGGTACTCGACATACGGTTCGATAAACACACCTTCGTTACTTTCAATGTACATGAAAATTGTAAATATACAACTATAAGCAACAAAACGCGTACCCAAGCAACCAACTTCCCCATATATTTTTTTTATTTAAACAATTACACTATATGCATGTTGGTATGTACAACATTTTTTACCATCAAACTCGAATCAACGATGAACGACAAACCTCTTTACTTATATTCACAATAATATAAATATATTTTCATTAATTAAACAAAATAAAAACAAACCGACAATCAAATATTATCTTTTGAATTTTTTATCACTAAATATTTTTGGTAAAATAACATTAATTTTTTATACATTTAAATTAATAAACATATTATGATAAAGTAAATTGATCTTAACTGCCAATTAATTGATGCATAAATATAATGCATTATCCCAAAAATTTTTCGTATAAATTAATACTGAAAATTATTTTGAATCCATTAAGATATTTATGTTGATTTTACAATCGATTTAATTAATAATTTAAATTTCGTTGATTGTATAAAGCGAATATTATTTTGATGAATTATAAATTTATTTTATGTTTATATTTATATGAAAAATTTAATTTATATTTTAAATTATATGAAAAATTAAATGTCATGTATTTTTGAGATGTTGAGAATGAAAAACCGCGACAAAGAACATTCGATGTGGATGATTTTTTTAGGGCAATGAGACGTGTTTGAAACGAAGCCAACGAAGCGATGATAACTTGGCTTAATTGCATTCTTTGGAGTTGGCAAGTGATCCTGCTGTCCACCATGAACAACAATAAATGATCATTAACAAAGATAACCATAATGAATTTTGATGGGACATTTATTATTTGTTTATTGCATAAATATTTACCCATACATTCACGCAGATGTGCATAAATTTGTATAAAAACAAAAAAAAGAAATTAAATCAATTGAATATTTATCATTGAGTCAATGACAATTATTTTTATGTTATCTTTTGCATTCTTGATAATATCAAAAGAATTTATCAATGATTAAAAAAGAAATTTAATTAATTAATGAAATTTTCTAAATTTAACTTTGACTTTTTTTAAAAAAAGCTTTATTTCTTGTTATTTTATTTTTTTTTTATACTATTTGTCATTTTGATGATAAAATTTTAAACATAGTTATTCACTCTCGGACAGTTGGGATTTATATGTACAAACAATTTGTAATATGTATTTCTATTTGACTGGTTTTATAAGTGTCTTTAATGTATTATTATATTCGCAAGGGCATTTAATTCTCAGTTATAATTGAATGAAAATTCTCGTCGTTATAATGGACTGGTAATAACAAGATTTTATACCACATTTATTTATACACACACTTTGTCATAATATCTATTTTTTAAATGACTCTTTGCATCTTGAAATAATTATTGTTCTACAAAAAAATAAAAAAAAAAAAACATAAATTACGTTGAAAATTACGTTTTTTATTAATTTTTTTGACATCAAAGAACACAAAATTAAAGACAAAAAAAATAAAATAATTATTGAAAACATTGAATTTTAAAAGAATAAAATTAAATAGAAATGAAAATCCAATTTTCTTTCGTGACTATTTGGTCTCTTCGTGAGGCATTATCAAGTTTTATCGACACGAATAAATGATCAACGATATCAAGTGTATATAAACTGTAGCGTTTGCACGCCAATTCTTTTGATCAATATATATACCACTACATTTACTGTACCGATCTCGTTAAAAACAAATTTAAAAAAAACTTTTTTGTTCTTTCAGTGGTTGAGCTTTTTCATATTGAACACACAAAATGATCGATAACCTCTCTGAAAAACTTTTTTAATACTTGTATGTAAAATTTTCCGACAATAAAAATATTTCTCATTAATCAAACCACAATTATTTATGATTTTTATCATATTAAATTATTTATATTTATGATAAATAAAAATTTTAATTCAATTGTCATGAAAATTTTATTATTATGGATTTTTTAATTTTATAATATTTGCTTGTTAAACGTGACTGGAAAAATTAAAATAATTTTACATTCTCATTAAAATTATGTGTATATATATTTTTTTTTCAACATGAAAAACCACCAATAAAAGATAAAAAAAAAATATTCAATAAATGAATAGTCTAAAGTTAATTTATTTTAATTTTATTTAAACTTTTTTGTTGTTTAAAAAATTTCTCTGTTTAAAATGAATTATTTTAAACGTTCAAAGTTAAAACCAATAAATAAAATATAAAAGTTAAGTTTTTGATGTATAAAAAGTTTATTTATTAAAAAAAAAAAAATATATATTTTTTATTTTTAAATTTGTAATTCATTGATCTTTGAGGTCTGTATTTCTATTTCGATAATCTATTAAAGCATATATGCAATATCGTATTGGACTGTTAAACCGCAATCGATGTAACAACGTTTGAAAGCTTAATTAAAGCTGCTTTTGCGACTGGCGTGTATACTTCGTAATCATTTTGAATCTTGTTCAAGTGTGAATTTTACTGATTTGTTTCACTTTGACTTTGTAAATTTTTAGTAGTACAGAAATTTTTTTTTAAAAAGCAATACCGTGTAAACGAGAAAAAAAGAAAATGAAAAAACAAAAAGAAAGAGTTAATATAAAACGAAAGAAATTAAGTATAAATTAATGAATAAAATCTAATAAAAAAGGCTGAAAATGTAGTTTAAAAAGATGAAACGATATAATAAAATTTTTTCATTGACATAAGGTCAAAGGTTCATATATAAAATGAGGCCGACCAGTAAATCACAGTTGCTGATTACAAATTTCAAAATGTGGCTACTACATAAATGCATTTGATCTATCGATGGTTTCATAACTCGGAGGTCATACACAATAATCAGAGAATATCTGTCCCAAAATAACCACAAAATTTGTATCCTCTACTTGATAGTTTCATCATTCAATTCAATGTCTATCTGTCTGTTTACATTTATTTATTATAAATATGCCTTAATAATTCATGAAAAAAAAAGAGTAGAAGCTTTATACTTTTTCAATGTCAAAAAAATAAAAACAAAATTAAAGTGAAAAGTTTCAAAAGAATACTGTCGTCTTTTTCAAATTCTCCTGAGATTTTTTTTAAAAGAAAGACAAAAATCCAAACTTGCAAACATTAGGGAATAATGCTTTACCTTCAGTGTCATATTCGTACGTGATAAATTATGATAACATCACATAAATAATTCAAAAAAAAAAAAACAGTATTGATTTTTTAAATATTCATCATATTTTTTTTTAACTATAAATTTTATTTTTCATGTTTTTTAATTGGATTAAATAATTTTATTGAAATTTAATATGTTTTTTTTATCATCTCAGATATTATCAGTTATATAAATAATAAAATTTCAATTTTTTACTATTTGTTTTGTGTTTATAAATAAAAATGTTGAATTTTATTTTTCAAGAATTAATGAATTTTTTATTGACTTTTTTTGACTGTTTGAAAACTTATTCAACAAAATTTTGGTATAAAATATTAAGTAAAAAATAAATAATTGAGTAGATGGATAACTAAAGGGAAAAAGAAATGAACTGTGTTTTTTTTTTTGAACATTGTAAACATGATGCACGAGTTGGTACCGAGTCAGTTAAATCGTCGTCAATGTGTCTCACCTGCATATCAATGCAACAACCCTCCTTGTCCCCATTTGCATACTCACTTTACCTCAAGGCACTGACTCTCATACATCTTTCAGAAAAGCCATATTCAGCACACCTTTACCAGATCGTTTTTTTTTTTTTTTTTCATTTTATTTTTGCCATCAAAATCACTATCTATCTCTCTCTCTCTGTTGCAAGAGAACCCCCCATCGATATAATTGAATTCAAGTGTGCAAGATAAAATAAAAAAAAAAAGGAAAAAAAGCTAAAAGAGAATATCAAGAAGTGCGACAGTCTGAAAGCTACTAAATTTTACAGAAAAGATCCTCCAGAAAGTCTTGTAAAACAAAATTGATATTGAAGGATAAGAAAAAAAAAAAGATTTAAAAAAAAAAATTGTAATTATCTCGTCAAGTTTAATTTATAATTAAACATTTATTTTTTTCCAATTAAAATATAATTAAATTTTAATGAAAATGCATCTATGACACATTGAAATGAAGATTAAAAAATAAAAATTCAATAGAGAAATCATGATTTATCAAATTCAAAACATTCAATGGACAATTCATCTGCACCACCACCTACATGTCGCTTAAAACGTCCAAATTTTAGAGGCAAGTGTCCAAGACAAACTTGAATATCTTGTTGTAATGAATTGCACGACAAACATACGTATATATCTAACGGTAAAATAGCTTGGGTACCATTCTGCGAGTGCTTGTTCGTGCCAGAAAATTCAGATGCCATGGTCGAGAGACGCCTCTATACAATAACAATCTACAAAACAACAAGACAAAACAAGTATCGTTTCAATGTAGACCATCGTCCAGCGATCTTGCAGTATCCAAGTGAAGTATGTATATCGTACGATGTCGTTATACATATATATACACTTTTACACTCACAATTTAATTCACCAAAGGACGACGACTCTGTTCATGCTACATGTCTGACTATTCTTGTGCACATACTACTTAAACCACAATCGCTATATGCAAACTTTAATATATATTTCAAATAAATACACTGAAAACATCACACTTTATTATATATTACCCCAACAATCTCACCAACAACAATAAAATATTCCTCTTTATACATCAAACATTGCATTTAAGTTTAAAAATATCTTTTTCTATTTGTTCAATTTTATATCATTTAAATTATCATTGTAAATATTTGATGATCATATTGTTTGATAATTTTTATTATTATTTAAATAAAATTAAAAAGTAAAAAAAAATACTTGACTAGAACAAAGAAATCTTTTTCCATATATTAATTATGACAAATTGAAAATCGAGTTGAATTTTCCAGTGTTAAAAGAATAATTAGTGATCAATTGATTGACAATATGAAAAAAAATTTTTTCAACTGTTTGTATTGTCTGTAGATGAGTTGAATAAAAAGGTCTTTATATGCAGGAAATAAAAGAAGAATAAAAAAAAAAATAGTGCTAGCCAACAGGATATGTACCTATCAACCCTCAGTCTCGCATATTTTTTCGAAAACAGCGTCAATGGCATCTGTGTACTTACTTGCTGACAAACACATGGCTTACAACGGTATGTACACTTAAAAAATATATGTACAGGTACCTTCTCAAGAGTATTAAACAGACTATATGCGATGTAAAATGAAAGCATTTGAAAACCGGTTTACCAATGATTTTTTTTTCATATAAAACTGCCTGCACATCGGATCCGGGTAACACACTACAGACACCCGCAGAATCCTTAGGGAATTTTTATAAAAAATTTTCCTATATTTTCTCTATTATATACTTTCGTGAGTCACGGGTGTATTCCCGATTCTCATTTTGAACTATTTTTTTTTTTTATTATTTATTTTTCCTTTGTTCATGTTGACGCGAGAATCCACCATATGCTTTTAAATTATTCGATAAATTTTTCTCTATTTTATTTTATTATTTATTTCATTATTTAAAAAATAATAATAATAATAATAATAATAATATATTTAAAAAGATGCTGTTTCTTTTATTTATAGTTTCACTTTTATTTTTCATTTTTTTTTCTACCACCTGAACGAGTTTTCTTGTCTCAAGTAATATTACTATCCTTTTTTTTTTTTTTTTTTT
>JAPYYR010000260.1:0-46493 GCA_030523065.1 Aphidius colemani | reverse complement strand
TATGATGAAAATGAATACATAAAAATATGTGATAAATTGAGACTAATATTACCTCCAAAATTATTAAAAAATAAAAAATCTATTGATAATGAATTGGCCGTAGCACAACCAAGATTATTTCCAACAATTATTGATCATGAAGATCCAGATGATTTGAGATTATCAAATGACGATGAGCCAGTTGATAAAGAAGGTAAATTTGCTAGAAAAGTATATAAAAGAGCCATTGAGTCAATGAAACATCCATTAAGAAGTAATCAAATTGTTTGTAATAATTCAAAAACAATAACACAACCACCACCATTGATTGACAGTGAAGAAGTACTTATTGATGAATGGCTTGAGGATGACATTGGTAATCAACCATCAACATCAACATCAATTGTCTTATCTAAAAAAAGAAGAAGTAGTAATGGTTCTAATAATAATTGTATTACACCTGAATCAACTAAAAAAACATTACCATCATCATCAACAAATCCATCAGCTAAAAAAACACCAAATTCCGCTAGAAGAAGAACAAATAATTTTTCACCAATTGATGATGTTAATGCAAAACGTCAAAAAATAAATGATGATATGTTAACAGATGTTTTATTAATTGACAGTGAAGATAGCCAATCAAGTACAATATCTGAAGATATATTTCCAACAACATTATTTTCTAAAAAGCATAAAAAATCTAAACAAAAATCATTATTTACAAATGGTTTTACCAAAAATACCTTGTTAACATCAAGATCACCATCACCAATATCAATTACCACAACTGGACAAAATTATCAACGTCGTTCGGCGGATATAATTAAAATTCAAATAACAATAAATAATAGAATTTATAATTTAAAGTTACGTTCATCAGACCAAAATAAGACACTTGTTACAAACATACAACACGATATTAATGATGAATTTGAATTAGATACTGGCTGCAATGGTGAATTAATATTAACAACATTATCTGGTGATGATTTAACTGCTGATAATATATTAAATGTTATATTTTCAAGTGACGGTGTTGTTAAACTTATTGGTAATATTAAAGATTTAAAAATTCCATCATTAACTGAACGTTATAAAAAAATATATAATGATTGTGACAATATACCAGAGACAATGTTAAAGTCATTAAAAAGTTGTGAAAATACATCGACATTTCGTTTGAGAAATAGTAATGATTTCGATAAAGAAATAATAACGTTACTTAAAAGTTTAGAGTATGAAAAAAATATTCAGGTATTGTATTTATCATCTGGTAGTTTATTTAATATTGGAAATTATTTAGGACAAACACTTGTTAATTTATCATCACTACAAGAGCTACATTTACAATGTTGTGATATTGATTACAATTGTTTGTCATATATTTATTCATTGCCATTATCAATGCGTGTTTTAGATTTAAGTTATAATCCACTTGGTCGTGAAAGTCAAGATAAACTTGTTGATTTAATAACACCATTGAGAAATTTACAAACTTTAAATCTTTGTTGTTGTAAAATTGATAAATTTCCAGTTAGTGCCATTAGTTGTAGCATCTTAAATCTTGATTTATCAAATAATACAATTGATGATGAAAGTGTTGATGGCTATTTACAACGACAAATGATTAATTTAAATTTATCAAATATTTATTGGAAAAATAAAACAATTGGTACACTTCTATTATCAACAACAAACGATAGAATATTTATGAATCTTGATATTCTTGAACTATCTGGATGTAAATTAACAAATTTCGATGTTAAATATATCATTCAAAAATGCCATAATATAACTAAAATTATTATTTCAAATAATCGAGATATCAATGATGATGCTGTTGGTGAATTGTTAAGTAAAAAACCAACTTTATCTCTTATTGATGTTACTGGTTGTACTGTTATTCATAATAATCCTGGTGATGATGTTATAATTGATAAACCACAAGTATGTACATTAAAAGTTTCAATGTCAAAAGATGTTATAGATTACTGGAAATATCTGTGGCTTGGACAAGCCTCAATATATCATCTGTCTGATTCAACATATTTTTTTGAACCGTCATTAGAGTAGCTTATTTTTTATACATGTACTTTTGTAAATTATAGTTTTTCTTTGTTGTTTTTTATTTATTATAAATTATAATATCATCTTTTTAATGGAAATTTGTACAGCTTGTTTCCAATTTTACATTGTATTTCATCAACGTCAATTTGATGTTGATCAATTGTTTTTGTTAATATATCATGTAAACTATCATTTAATGATGGCAAATATTTTTCAATATTATCTACTTCATTACCAAGTTGCCATAAAAAACTAATGTGATATGATGCTTCCTAAAAATAAGAAATAGAAATAAATAAAATGTTAATTGTTATTTTTTTTTTTTTTTTATCTATTATATAACAAATTTTGACTGTAAAAAAAACAAAAAGATATAATTACTTTTTTAATAAATAAATACAATGGTTTTTTTTTACCTGATAAAATTGTGGTAACTTATAATCATCAAGAATTTTACTAAATGAATCCATAAAATTTTTTAATTTATTATCATAATTATGACATTGGATACCTAAAAATGTTCTTGTTTTTTCTTCATTTGTGTATATTTTTAAATCACCAATGTCAAGACTAAATCCATCAGTTGATTGACATAATTTTCTTAGACTATTTACAAATGAATCAATCCAATGATATTTCAATACCAGAGTTCTTGATAAACTAATGTGGCATTGATTGGTAATTAAATTTGCATTTGGAAGTATTTTATTGATTGATGTCATCCAGGTTGATAAGACTTCACCAGGTTCATCTAGAATAATTATAATAACATTATCCATCATCCTGTAAATTATATTTATTATTTAAACAAAAAAAGTTGTTGATTTACAATCAATGTAAACAAGTGTTGCCCAATTTCCTCGTTCATGCTGAAAACTTCTAATTCTTCCATCATGATTGTCTGGTACATCAATATTTTCTTCGACATACTGAATACCTTTCCAATTTGCAATATCTTTGGGTAATGGTAAACTAAAATAAACAATATTTATAAATGACCTTGTTTTAAAAATAAACATAACCTTTTCAATGATAACTTACATTTGGGCTTTTGGTTTATTAATTATAATCTTTTCATCTTCATCAGAATCTGATGAGTATGAACCAATTAATTGTAGCCCTGCCATTTGAATATTTAATTAATTATTAGCTGGGTTGTATGATCTTAATTATTTATTTATTTTCATGACAGTAGTGACTTAAAGAGGTGATGAATGACAATTCAATATATAAACACAACACAAGTAAATAAATATTTAATAAATTATTTTGAATCTTATGATCAATTAATTGTTCATGTATTTTTTTTATTATTTTTTAAATTACAAGTTGCAGTTATTAATGCTGATAATAATCCATATTTGACTAACATATTTTTATTTAATTTTTATTTTTAATGATGTTTTTTCAATGAGCAAATTATTACATGAATTATAGCTCAAAAAAATATAATTAAATTATATAAATTAGATACGACCAGGGAATCTGTCTTCATCAATTTGTAAGGTCCATCTTTCAACCCAGTCACTTGGACACATGATTGAATATATTTTCTTGAAATATTGACATGCCTCAAATTCCTCTCCACGAACTTTTTTACAACGATGAAAATCAACAAAATTTTGATAACAGTTTCTAAAAACAAATAAAAAAAAAACAACATTAAAATCATTTTATGTTATTATAAACAAATTAAATTTGTATATTTACCTTGTTTGATTTGTGTTTGGAAAACGTGGATCATATGGTGCTGTTTTGTGAGTCTTCAAAATTTCTTGAACTTGTGATTCATTAAGTTTGCCAGGTTCAGCAAGCAATGGATGTGTTGTTGCCATCTTAACAGCTTTTAACTAATAAAAATTGTCATTTATTTAATTATAAAAATTATTAAACCAGCAGTTGACTTTTTACATATGTCGTTTGATTTATTATTATTTTGCTCTCATCAATTTATCAATAATATTTTACTTAACACACTAACAAATAATTATCACTTAAAACACTATCTGTCTTTAAAATATAAATTTTGTTTTTTTTTTTTTTAAAAAAAAGAGAAAAAGAAAATCCAATAATTGGTTTAAAAAATATAAAACTAATGATTAATTGGTGGATGATTTCAGTAATTATTTAACAAGTGGTCTTGTATTGTCTTCTTCTTGGCAACAAACTTCACGATATTTTTTAACTTCAGCCATATAAAGTGACCATGCATCTTTTGGTTGTTCAACAGTTGTTTCAGTTTTTTGTTTAGCAACCATTCCAGTTTTTAATATTCTACCACCACGTCTTTTACCAACCATCAATGGTGGTGGAACAACTGGTTTTTCAATAAGTCCTGATGATGAAGACGAGGAAGACAACAATGATGATGTAGTTAATGTTGCTGTTGTTGTTGACTTTTGTTGTTCAACTGGATTTAATTTTTCTTGCATTTTTTTAAACATTTCCATAAAACTACCATCATTTTTAAATGCATTTGGTTGTGGTTGTGGTACAATTGGTTGTTGTTTTGATTGAGCTTTAAAATTATCATCATCACAATCATCATAATAGTCATCGTCATCATCATCATCGTCATTTTGTAAACGACTATGATGACGACGTGTTGTATCACGTTCACGATGACGATATCTATCACGACTTCTACTTCTACTACGACTTTTACTTGTACTACGACTTCTTGATTGTCTTCCTCTAGTTGTTTTACAACGTAATCTATCACGTTCACTATCATCACGACGTGATGATGATTTTCTTGTTCTTGATGAATCACGTGAACGTGATCTTCTTGATTTTGATGAGGATGATGATGTTGTATAACGTTGACGTGATGTACTACGTCTACGTCTTTTTGGTGATGTATTTCTTGATGTTTTTGTATTGTTGCTATAATTATTACCAATTTTATATGATGGTGATGATGAACGACGACTTATTGAACGACTTGATGATTGTGTTGATGGTGGCTCAGGTTTTGGTGATGTATCACGTGAATTTGATCTACCTCCACGATCATTATGTCTTGACTCCATTATTTATTATTATTTTGATAAAACAATAATGTTTTTACAGCTCAACTTCCT
This sequence comes from Aphidius colemani, assembly GCA_030523065.1. Classification (NCBI taxonomy): domain Eukaryota; kingdom Metazoa; phylum Arthropoda; class Insecta; order Hymenoptera; family Braconidae; genus Aphidius; species Aphidius colemani. The sequence continues at coordinate 41,361 of JAPYYR010000260.1, read as the reverse complement.
CAATATCCTCACAATGGATCCTTGTGTAACCTACAAGGATAGAAACTACCTTCTATGAGTAAATAACCCATCTTGATCACCCACCAATTGATCTTATATTGTTTTTTTGTTTATTAAGTATTTTATTCAATGATATATTGATTAAGAGCAAAAAGACATTATGTAAAAATTCATCCATAATATAAATTATATAAATAATTTAGTTATCAATAATAATAATAATATATTTTTTTTTTTGTTTTGTCAAGTGGACACTCGATGAATTTTCATTATTACATGTTCGATTTGGAGTGGGAGAAAAGAAAATACACTTGGTATTTTTTAAATAAACAAATTAAATATTATTAATGGAAAAATAGATAAATTTAATTATTATATTTTAGGGAATATTTTTTTAATGATAGAATTGGTGTAAAGAATTTTTATTGAAAGGGAAAAAAAAGAAAAAAAAAGGAAAGACCTTGATTGTATTTTTTGATCTTCTATTAGTTAATCAATTTAAAACACTGTCTCTATTTGTAATGATAATTATATCACAATAAACTTTTGTTTATTTTTTATATTATTAATTATAGTTTTTTTTTTTTTATTAATAATATATAGATTTGACTTTAATACCTGAATTTAATCTTCCGTTGAAAACAAGATGGCTACTAAAAATTTTGTCAGGAATTTTGTTGCAGGTCGCTGATTCATTACGTCATTGTCGTTTTTTTTTTTTTTTTCGTCATGAATTATAAAAGTGATGTAGATAGGTAGACATTTTTTATTGACTGATGATAAGTAGATGTCGTTCCAAGTAATTACCTAAACTTGCCTTTTAAATTTAAATTTATATTTTTTATTTAATTTAATTGTATTATTTTTTTTTTAATAGAAAAAATTAAAAAAACATTTAAATGAATGACAAAAAATATTTAGAAATTTAAATTATTAATTTGTTTTTATTGACTATTTACAAAATTTTTGATTAAAATAATTTCAGTTTTTTCTTATAAAATACCAAAGAAAAAAATAAATATCACAAGTTATTTTATCAGCTTGAAAACTAAGTTGTTAAAAAAAAAAAATAAAAACAGTTTAAAATTCTTGAGCAGTCGTGAATTCTTTTTGTTTTTCTTATTTTTTCCTTTTATCAACCCACATTTGTCTATCATTGTCTTAATGATTTATCAGGATTTTTTTTTCTGTACAAAATATTCCTTGATATTGCTGAAAATCGTCATTTGATAAATTAGCTTTTTGAACTTGACGATGTTCTTCGTAATAGTTTGTTAGCTTATTTTTCACATGCCAAGAGTAGTTGTTGTTTTTGACAATATTTATGAATCTTGTGACAATTTCTGATGGCATTTTAGTTGTCCAAGTATCACCGTATCCTTCTAATAATTCTAATAAACATTCTATATCTTTTTCAGTTTTGTTGTGAAGATAAACATTGAGGCATCTTTTAAAAAAAATTGGATTAATCACTTCAAAATGTGCCAAATAACCAACAAATATTAATAGTTTTTTACATTTTAAATTCACAAGTCCCGCTGATAATTTTTTAACACATGATCTCATTTTATGTCTTATTATGCTATTTTGTTGTGACATTATGTAGCCCAATTTCGATGCATGTAGCTTAAAATCTTTTTTTGCATCACAAAATATTTCTTTTGTCATTTTACTTGCACTTGATTTCAACTTATATTTAAGCTTTGGAGTTGGCTGTTCCAATAAATGTTCCCTAATGTTTCTTGTAACAATGGCATCCTTTTCCATATCCGTCAATTTTCTTTTTTTTTTTTTTTCAATTTTTCCAGCACCAGTTCTTTTCTGTAATTTTAATAATTGACATTTGAAAAATCAAACAAAAAAATAAATATAATGATTCTAACCAATTCAAAAAATTAATTAATAAATAAAAACAATTATTAAGCAATTGTTAATAATATTTACCTTTTTTTTTGGAATAATTGGAACCTTAAATGGATTTTCCAGCTCAACAGTTGGTTTTTTTTTACTTATATTTAGTGAAAATAATCTCTTTGTTAAACACATTTCTTTGATAACCTTGGGTTCACGGTAACCATTAAACACAAGCTTGACTGATTTCAACCTGAAAAATTACAAAATAATATTTGATTATTATTTAATTTGTTAATAAAAAATTATTTAATGTAATAATGATTGTTGTTGACATTAAATACTAACCAATTAATTTGTTCTGTAGAATTGTAAGGTGACATGTTCTGTCCTTGATTGTCAATTAATATATGATGGGGAGATGATATTTTGGCAAAACTTAACCTTGTGGTTTTTAATCTCTTGCCATGTGGCTGCATGTGGCTGTAAATACCATGTGCGCAAATTCCCAACTGAGCATTTTCTTCTTCTATTAATTTACAACAATACATAGGGTCCCCAACTTCGGAAATGGAAAATCCCATGGGGGATTTTGTTGTGGGGACGAATATTCTAGTTCTTATTTTCTTTATAAAATTTTCTTATTTTAAAAAAAAAATGCCCTGAAAATTGTTTTATAAAGGTTTTTTTTTTTTGTTCAATAAATATGATAACTTTGGTGAAAATATTTCCCCGTGATTTTTTCAAAGCACCTCAGAATTTTCCCTCAATTCTCGCTTACGGAGAAATAAGAGAAAAATTATGTTTCTCCGAAATTCCTCCACAAAAATTGATGAGGAAAAATTTTTTTATTCATTTAAAATATATATGAGAAATTGTTGTAAGACAATAATCAATATTTATTTAAAATGTATCTCATCGAAGTCTATTAATTTAACTCATCAAACTTATCAATACCTATACATAATTACATAAATTACCTCTTCAAATTCCAAGTCTAATAAATAAAAAAATGATTGAAAACAAAAAACTTTTATAATATATATGTATATCTATGATTGCTTGAAATTCGCACGTTACTCAATAGTATACTATATATTTTTTTTTTTTTTTTGGGTCATTTTCTTTTCTTTTTTAAAAAAAAAAAAAAAAAAAAAAAATATATAGCATACTATTGAGTATAAAAAAAAAAAAAAATGATTAAATAAGAACAAGAACTCTTGGATCATCAGCGATGAGAACGTAAAAAGGTACCATCTCGTACCATTCACGACAATAACGTCATCAGTCTATGTTATTATTTTCTTTTTTCTTTCCTATGTATAATTTTTATTATAATATTTATCTAATTCAAGCTCCACAAGTCTATAAAATTATTACCAAAGCACCGAAGGTCGACCTTGATTTTAAGAAACATATATTTACTATTTAAAAAGGGAAGACAATTTTACTTTTATATTTTATTTTTTTCCTACAATAATATCAAGAAGACTAGATATTTCTCTAGTCTGTTTGATTAATCTATGTATATATTTATATATCCAAGTATTTTTATCTCATTCATTCTAAAAATGGACATAAAAAAAATTTTAATGTCCAGTTTTTTTAGTTTAAAGTTTCGTTTCTTTCTCTGTTTGGGTGAGGTATTTTTATCATATTATTATCTTATAAATCTATTTGACTATTTTATTTTTCTAGTAAAAAATCATGATCATAATTATGTGCATTTAATTTTGGAGTGATCAGGAAAATTCGATTGTAGATCAGTCAGTCTTATGATCATCATGTAGCGCACTCTGTGTGCGATCTCTTCGCAAAGAAGTTGACCTTATATATATATATATATTATTTTTATTATTACAATATCGCCTTGTAATATAATCACGTTAACAACAAAATACTCCACCTTCACTTGCAGCTGGAATTTTTAAAATAATAGTAATCGAAACTGAAAAAATATCATTTCGAAATTTCGAATTCATCAAAAATTGATAGAGTAAAAATAATTCAGGGGACACAGTTTTTTTTTCTTTAAATTATATTCATTAGCAATTATTAATGTTGAATAATTTATTTTTTTTAAAAAAAAACTCCTTTGTCATTTTTCATAATCTTTTGCTGATGTATTATAACTAAAATATAGACTTTACAATACGTACTTGAATATATTTTTTAAAAAATTTATTACGCTTGTAATTCTTACACTGCAATTTTGTAAATGTCGAATGTTTATGATCACACAGAATGTCATTAAATGTATATTACATTTTTTAAAATTTAAATGTTCGTAGACTTTTAAAATGATAGAAAAATATTGCTGTGTTATCTATCGACACATAAATAATTTGAAACATAAAAACTAGTTTTTTTATGAATAAAAAAATATTAAATTGATATGATTTTTACATTTTTTTGAAGCTGCAAAATAAATTATAAAATAATTATATATGAAAGTGGGTATAGGCGCTAAAATCAGGACAATTTTATATATTTATTATAAAATAATTGTATGCATAGTTGTATGAGTGTCAACCGGGCGGAAGTTAACGGTAATGCGTTTGTTCGACTGATTACTTGATCAATCGTGTCTCTAATGCAAATACCGTAAAAACATATCCGAACAAAAATGAAAAAACCTTGTTCAAATACAAAAATAGATTTGAAAAAATAAAATTTAAAAAAGCAGCTATACACAGGACGACTTACATATGTGTCAATATAATAAAAGGTATGTAGAAAATAAAATACCCTAAAGCTCAGGGGGGAAAGTTGAGGTCTATGAAGGTAAAAGAAAAAAAAAAAAGAGAAAATCATATATGAAAAGAACCCCCCCAAAAAAAAAAAAAGTCGTTTTTTAACTTTTTGTCAGGTAGATGTTGTAAGAAAAAAATAAAAAAATATCAACACCTGCTATTCAAAGGCCATTCAATGCATTTTCTTCTTTTTTGAAAGAAGAAAATTCAGCATTTGATAAGAAAATGACTACAAAATTCTAATTTTAAATTTGATAAATTGTTGCTAAAATAATTAAAATGATATTTGCAATATTTCGAGTTAAAAATATTTCGACAAAGAAATTCGAAATATTTCGAAAAAGTAATTAGAAATATTTCGAAATATGTAAATAATTCAAGATGATCCAGTCTGTTCCTTCAGAAGAATCTATCAAATAGTGAAATGAAAAATAGTTTTCATGTTAAAAATAGACGATGAAAAAGTAGGATCAAATGCATAAGAAGGTTCCAAAATAGTTTAAGCCATAACACAACTGTTCACCATAAGAAAAAATAACACACACATAAAAATATGCACCATAAAAACAAGTATGGGAATGGACAACCTGTTGTAGGATTGGACGAGATCAACCGGTGTCTTTCAATCGTAAATGTATAGGTGTATAAAATATCTATGAAGTAAAGATGATGATGATCATGATGATCATGATAATAATATTGTATCCTACAAATACAAACTCACAACTTGTCTGGTGTCTATTTGAATGTATGTGTTATGCTGGCAACTTGCTGGTGGTTCATTTAAAGTAAAAATATATGAAAAAAAAAAAAAAAGATTCCCCTGAATAACACCGTGTAGTGATGATGTTGCTTGATTTTAGCCTGGTGCGCACCGATGTATACGCCATTTCCAACACTGTGCCAGTCGCCTGGTGACCGCGACCGGGTTAATAACGCCTTCGCCATGGATTGAAAAAGGCACTTGTATTTTTGTCATTTTTTTTATCCCAGTAATTATTTTATTTTATTATTTTTATTATTTATTTATTTATTAACAAATTATTTAAATAAAATGAAATTTATTTAAATATTATTTTTATTTTTTCAATTGGATTTATGAGTTTTATCACAGTTTTAAGGTACTAAGGTACTAGTGAATTGTTTTTTATTATTTTATAAATATCAATTGGCTTTATTTCAATAAAATAACAGTGAAAATTGAAAATTGTGCTGGAAAAATATAAAACTTGATCTTTGAAAAATTTTTCTTTCAATTTAAAGATTATAATTAAAATTAATTTAATTATTTTTTTACATTTTTTAGAGTGTTATTGCAATTAGTGATAAGATTGTTTGGTGAATTTTTCTTTTTTATTGTGAGGTGGTTTCGGGAGGGTGGAGGTGTGATTGGGGTTTTTTTCGAAATGCCGGTAGCCGAGATGCTGCCGGAAAAAGCTTCCGGTAAAAACATTAATATAAATAATAATAAAAATTATTATTATAAATTTTTATTGTTAAATAAAAATTTAAGAACTTTTGAATTTTTTTATTTGGCTATTATATTTATTGGATTAATACAAGGATGTTTTGGACACAAAATAGCCGGTATGTTTATTTTGATTAATTTTTTTTTCTATAAATTTACTCCGAAATAAAATTTAATTATTTAAATTGTTATAAATTTATATGAAATATTTGTGGTAATGGGAGTCCTTGATGTGTCAATTTGACACAATATTTGACCCATTGACACTGTCATTGATGCATGTACCTTCGTTAAAAGTCAATTGTCACATTTAATATTGAATCTCATTTTTTTTATTCTTTTATCTTATATTTATTATTTAATTGTATTTCTATTATGCTTATCTATGCTCAATTAATTTTATTATTCTTTGTTAAATTTAAATTTTCTATTTTTCATTACTGATCGTCATGATGTTAATGGTATGCAATTACCTGGTGATAATTAATTTTCAATATTATTTATACCTTTTTTTTTTCAAACAAAATGACCACTTTTGTATCAAATAATATTATAATAACTTGATTTAATAAGGTGTGTGTGTGTTATATTTTTTAATATCTTGCAAAACCGGTTAGACATGGTAGGATCTTTTTTAAACACACATCTTTTTCATGATCTTGGCTTTATGCACGCATGTCTTATACATACGTAGTGGAGAAATAAGAAGCCGGTTCAGATTTTAGTCAAAACATTTTTTATTTTTAATATATATTTTTTTTATTTTATTATTAATTAATTATTTATATTGCTTTTTTCAACTGTCAACTAGTTTTTTTTTTCCATCAATTTGTTGATACAGAAAAATAATCGTATAAAGCTTTCTGCTCCAGAAAAGAGACATATTTTTCTTGTTATTTTATTTTTTTTTTTTTGTGCAAATACATGCAATTATTTTCCTCTTAAATTTAAAACGAAAATATTTGTATTAAAAATGCGATATTAATTTTTATCAGGTTTATTATTTCTCGCATTTATTTGGTGGATTTTGATGTGGATTTTTTTTTCAAGTAATATCTGCACAGGAATTATGAATTTATTCACACAAAAATGAAAATTATTTACATTCCATTTGACAAGTCATAAAAATAAGATACGAAACTGACAAGTTAAATATTGTCATCTTTTTTTTTCTGCGCAATCAAAATGATAATTTTTTCCTCAATATATTTTATGACTTTTTTAAAAAAATAAATATAGCACGTATTGAATAAAATTCTTCAAGTGTCTATCTTATCAAGCAGAGAATAACAAAAACATAAATATTTAAAATTATTCAATATGATTTATTCTAAAATTATTATTTCATTGATTTAACAATTATTATTATTCATATAATCCAAAAATTAAAATCAGAATTACAAATTATTTCTAAGAAATTCAATCGATAAATTTCAAATGATTTTCAATTAATAAATCAATGAAAAATAACAAATTAATATTTATAATTAAATTTACAAAAAAGAATCTAATAAATTTATGTTTTTTAAATAAATAAATAAATAAAAAAAGGGAAATATTGAATAACAAATTAACTGAAAGGCCAAGAGTATGAAGGCCAACGTGTGTGAGTTTTATCTTCTGGTTGTTGTTGACCGTGACACACCCGGAAAACAACGACCCAACAGATAATAATTAATTTAATAATTATCCAAAAATATATATAAAATATTATAAACTACTATAAATATTTTGAATTTCATCTAAATAATAAATATTTCAATCGCCAGAATTCCTACGAATAAATGATAACTTTTTTTCTTCTGAAAGGAAACAGATAAGTTTTTTGACGTGACAGTGATGATATGAAAAAAGCATTGATAAAAAAGACAGGGAAATTATTAAAATATTTAAGAGAAGATCTTTGATATATCAAGAAGATTATTTACCAAGAAATTTATACCAACATAAGTGAGTTCTAGTATCATGAATATACGTGCGACACGTGCATTCAAGAATAAAAAAAAAAAAATATTCTTCTCTTCTTTTTTATCAGCCCACTGACCTATAGAGCTTCATCTTGCTGTTAAATTATTTTTATTATTTATCATTCTATGTAGGGAAAGTTTTCTATCCAATGAAAACCAATAGGTAGATATTTCCATCATCATCATCATCAGTCCCTAAAGAAAAAAAAAATCCAATAGTAAAAAAAACAAAATCGAAAAATCGAAATAAAAAAAAGCACCATGAATAATCATGGAAAAAAAATTTAATTAAATATAAAAAAAATTATTTTTTAACATACAATACACTTATGCTTTAATTTAAATATTTCAAACACGTTTTTTTTTTATATTTTTTTATTGTTTAAATTTGAAACTTATTTGTTAGTTTGAAAAAAATAAAAAAGAATAGTTACCAAATGATTGTCACGAATTGTTCCGCTATTCGATTTTTTATTCAGTTGTCGTTGCACGTGATTTTTTATATACTTAAAAAGATTATTTTTTATATTTTAAAATTCTTTTATTCTCTGGTTGTTATTTAACCGTTTTGTTTGACTGTTATATACACCTTGATGATAAGACGAGTTATTTAAAACTTTGCAGGTTGTAAAGATAAATAATAATTATCATCAGTAAATTTCAAGTTTTGCAAATAATATTATTTCAAATAATTTAAATACAAAAAAAAAGCTGTATACAGAAATCTCTGAAAGAACAAAAAAAAAAAACGAAAATTAACAAGTACAAAGTGAAATGAGAGTTGGTGGGTGAGTTGATAACGCGTCGATAAATGTCAGGTTGTTTCAACACACAAGGGACATAGTTTTATTATGTTTATGTATAGGGGAAATATATATACATATTATGGATTGATGATAAAGGTATATACATATAGAAAAGAGGCAAAAGAGGCAAAAGAGCCGAGGTAGGCGGACCAGGCTCACCAGGTTCATCGACCTCGGGACTAGCGGCCAGGCGGATAGCGGGACCCTGGCTCCGATGGTCCCGTCTCAATCGTGCACTCTCCTCTCTTTTAACCATATAAATAATTTTTTTTTTTTTTAAACAATTTTAAACAATATATTACAAATTATTTTACTGTATTTATTAAATTAAATAATCATAAATTCATATTATACATTTTTTTTTTTGTAACATAAATTGATGAATATATTTTTTTTTTTTCATTTTTTTATTCAAATTCAGTATTACGTATAGAAATTTAATTCTCAAACAGGTAGACACGATCTAAAATTAAATTCTATACCTTCTGCAGCCACTATCTTATACCTGAAATCATGATAAAAAAAAAAATGTATATATTTATATAGAAAAAGTCATCCTGTTCTTCTTTCGTTGGTTTTTTTTTTTCAATTTACTTTTTTTTTTTTTTTTTATTTTAATTTATTTTTATGTACTCTTTGGAGACTAGGAAGATGAATTTTATTTTATATATGAATCCTATTCCTCTTCCAGAAGAACATATTTATTATATATATATTTTTTTTTTAATTTTTTTAATTTTCATTTACCTCATTTTAGACGAGCCACGATACATCGAGTGAAAGCTTAGAGGTTTTCTCACGTAAAATTTATGAAACGACAATTTTACAAATAAATATATATCCTAGTGTTCAAGTACACTAGTTTTTTTTAATAAACCGGAATAAAATTGAGTTTATAAATTAAAAAAAACCAAATACCATAAATTTTTTTTTCTATACATAAAAATTAATTGTTTTATTTTAATTATTTTTATATGGAAAAAAATAAAAATATTTATAATTAAATTACAACAATTATTTGAGTTATTCTTTTGTAAAATTTATATTTTCATTTTTTTTTTTTTTCATAAGTTATGTGTTGATGTTGATGGAGGATTGAGGTCAGCTGAGTTGGCATATTGAAGAAAAAAAAAAGGATTAATAAATATATTAATTATAAAATAAGTAAATATATTTGTATTATTTGCTGAATGTAAATTTTGCAATGATTTTTTAAAAATAAATTTATAAATGAATTTGGTGCACGACTTTAGCCTCCAGTCGTTGACCTTTCTTTTTATTCCAGTACGTAAATCCAGTTGAATCATTTATACCTGTTAGCCGCGACGCGGCGTGCAAGCCTTATGATCCGATTGGATCCGATATATTTCTATATTCACTTAAAAAATATTTAAACATGATAAAAGAATATATTTAATATAATAATACAAATAAAGATAAAAATAAAAAATTCAATATAAATAAATCAAAAGTAAAAAAAAATCATAAAAAATAAATCATGTCTCGTTGTCAACTTTGTCTTTTGTCATAATCTTCATTGTAATTCATCCAAAAGGTCTCAAATTAAATTATCCATACACACACGTTGATGAAAAAATATTTTTAAAAAACACACACACAATCACCAACAACTTCCCTTTATTTAAAAAATCATTTTAAGTATACAAATAATTTTTTTTTTCTTTAGTCAACGTGACTGTGAATAATAATTTCTTCCTCAGCTACAATGTCAAGTATTTAAATTAATAATTTTCGATTGTATATTTTTGACGCATAAATAATAATTAACAAAAGAAATTTCTCATTTAAAAATTATTAATAATTAATAATAATTAATAATAAAAATAGCAGTCAGCAAAATGTCCAGTAAAATGTATTTTTATTTTGGAAAAAAAGTCTTATTAATTATTGAAATAATTGCTGGTTAATTGTATTATTATTAATAAATAATATGTAAATATAACAAAGTGTCATTTTTAATATTATATAAACAAGTCAATTTCATTCAATAAATTAGTTGAATCAAATTATTCATAAACATCGAGGTCATTGAATGAATTTCACTTGGTAATGTATACAGTACTTTGAGATGTATATACATGTAGCCACTAGTTTATAAGGATGAGGGACAATTGACATACTCTTGGGTGTATAATGACCTCACTTACACACATTTGAACCTTTATTGTTAATTCGATAAATCGTTTGATCTAGATTTTTTTATTTTTTACAATTTAAAAAAAAAAAAAAATGAATTAAATGAAAAAAAGCTTTTCATCTTTAAAAATAAAAATAAATCCTGTACATATATAATAAGGCTAATGAAAAGAAAATGAAAAGAAAAAAGGAAGAAGAAAAGAAGAGGAATAAAAAAAAAAATGTATTATGTAGGTGGAATGATGATTATATCAAGAGGACTAGATAGAATGAGAAAATAATTGTGTGGTCCTTGTTAGATTTTGCTTTGTAATGTGTTGTCTCTTGAGGTAGTTGATATATAAAAAAAAAAAAAATTATTTTCACTCTTTCTATTTATGATTGTTTCTTTTTTCAATGCAACTTGTTGTTTAGCATCAATACGCTATACCATCTCTTCATTCTCTTCGTCAACAAGTTCATCTCTTCTTCCTCTTTCTCGTTCTAGTGCACTGTGTTTGCTTGCATTGATGCATTGTAATACTTGTCCTTTATTTTATGTATTACATTGAGAGTTAAAATGTGTATATATATTTTTTTTTTTTAATACGAGCTACACTGACTTTGGTACCAGTCTGTACATGTTAAAAAGCCTGGCACGAGGCACCAACGAATCAGAGAATTGCTTAGATGTACATGAGGAAATCAACATCATTCTCAACACTCTATTCTTATTTGATTATTTTTTTTTTCTTTTTAATTCTCAATTATTTGTCAATTAATCAATTGGTAATTATCAATTAATCAAAATATAATTTATCATATTTTTTTTTTTTTTTATTCATTGAATTACGGTGTCGAAATTTTTTCGATTAAAATCAATTTTATTTCGAATTTTCGATTGATATTTTTTATGTAATATTTATGAATTTTTTATATTGAAAATTGTTAATATAAAAAAATGAAAAATGTGACTCTTTAGTTATGTGGCGAAAGGCTGTGAAAGATTGCAAGTCCCTTTTATTTATATTTTTATATTTTTTTTTTCTACTTTGCACTCAATGAGAATTACTATACAGTAATATGATGTAATCTCATGTTTATATACTGACACAAATCACAAATCAAATAACGACTAGATTTACTTTACTTGTGTATATAAAATTATTTATTTTTATTTTTTAACATGAGGAGAAAAATAAATATTAAATTAAACTACTTGTTGCTGAGAAATTTTCAGTGAACCTTTCACCTATCACGACTATGTTCATCTTTATTTTCTAAATTTTTTTTTTTAAAAATGTATACCTTTTTTATATCTTCAACTGCTATTAATTATTGAATTTAATTTTTTTACAATTTACAGAAGATGGAATTTCTGGCTGCGCCCCAGGAATGTTCAGGTGTCATGATGGAAAGTGCATATATTCAACTTCAGTTTGTAACTATCAAAAAGACTGTGAAAATGCCGAGGACGAAATGCAATCATGTCGTAAGAATATTTTTATTATTCCTTAGTTATACACTGTTATTTATAGTTGAAAAAAATTTTTTTTTTTATTTAATTTTTATTGTTACTACTGTATAAAACCGGATGGATAAATATCGAAATTCTAGTTGAGTTCGTTGATGGTTTCCTGCATGCAAACTCCATTCAACTTCCGGCAACAATTTTATTTTTAACAAAAATATTAATAATAATAATAAACTAGATAATTAAATCTTTTTTTTTTATCTAATTTTAGCACCACCTGAATGTGAAGTTGGACAGCTATCTTGTAATCAGTATATTTTTAATAAGACGTACTGCATACCACCACATCAAAGATGTGATATGACTGTTGATTGTGTTGATGGTACTGATGAAGCTGGTTGCAGTGAGTATTTTTTTTTTTTTTTTTTATATATATCTTAATCTGTTATTAATTTAATCGTGTGACATGCATGGCTATTATTTATCACACGGAAATATTTATAAACAAATGATGATTTAAAAAAAAAAAATAGATAAAATTTATATTATTTTTATCGATGATGTGTGGGTATTGTAACTCACTGGGTCAATGTCAAGGTTAAAGAAATATAATTTAAAAAAATAGTAATGAAAAATTAAACAAAGAAAATATAAATTTTAATATTTTTTATGAAAAATATTTACATAAATACTCATCGCACGCAAACACACTTGTATTGAGTATCATGTTTCGTTTTATTGTTAGTCATTTATGTCACACGATATATAAATAAATTTATTTTTTTTTTATAACTGATATAATATGACATTTAAAATTGAAAAAAAACCTAACTGTAAATTATTTATTTTACAGCATACAGAAAATGTCAACATGAAGATTTTAAATGCAACGGTATAACACCAGAACTTTGTATACCAAAAGATAAAAAATGTGATGGTTATTTAGATTGTCGAAATGGTAAAGATGAAGAAAATTGTCCAGCAAGTATTAAACCAGCATGTAGATTGGATCAATTTAAATGTAATTCAACTCATCAATGTGTTGAACAAAGTGCAAGGTGTAATCACAAGGACGATTGTGGTGATAACAGTGACGAGGAACATTGCAGTAAGTGACAAACAGAATAAAATTAAATTGTCATCAACACTTGACCAATAATTATTTAAAACAATAATTATTATTTGACCTAGTATTAATGAAATATTTTATTTTGATTTAATATATTAAACTGACCTTAATATAAATAAAAAAATAAAAAATATTTTGCTGATTTGTTATTTTAAATTACAAAAATGTGACCCTGTTTTATTGATGATTTTTTTTAAAATGTTATTTTACAGGTTTTCCACAATGTACAAGTAATCAATTTCGTTGTGCAAATGCATTGTGTATACCATCAAAATATCAGTGTGATGGACACATTGATTGTCATGATGGTTCTGATGAAAAATCATGTACAGTAACAGTATGTCCTGGCAATAAATTCATGTGTCCAAAAGGCCACGATGGTAAACCATTGTGTATTGAAAAATCTCAATTATGTGATGGTAAACAAGATTGTGCTGATGGTGCTGATGAAGAAGCAGCATGTTCAACAACAATGTGTTCAACACTTGGTTGTCAATATAAATGTCAAGCATCACCAATTGGTGGTGTATGTTATTGTCCAGAAGGACGTGTACTTGCTAATAATTCTGGTAATTGTATTGATCGTGATGAGTGTAATGAATGGGGTTATTGTGAACAATTATGTGAAAATACAGATGGTTCATACATTTGTAAATGTGCACAGGGTTATACATTAAGTGGTAGAAATAAATGTCGTGCAATTCATGATTTTCATAGACCAGAAAATAGTCAAACTGAATTATTATTGGCACAAGATGAAGCATTATGGCGTATGAATGTTAATGGAAATAATCGTACAATAATTGCAAATACAACAAGTGCAAGTGGCATTGATTATTTATATTCTGATAATTTAATATTTTGGAGTGATGTTAAAACAAGAAGAGTACATTCACAATCATTGGGTATTGCTGGTGATGATGTTGGTACTATTGAGGATAATGAACAAATTGATATATCATTACCAGGCTCATGGTCACCAGTTGCAATTGCTGTTGATTTTATTGGTAGAAAATTATATGTTGTTGATTCAATAATACAAAAAATTGATGTATTTGAACTTGATGGTCATTTTCATGCCATTGTACTTGGTTCAAATTTAACAAATCCAGCTGATATTGCACTTGATCCAACTGTTGGTTTAATGTTTATTGCTGATAGTAAACAAATAATACGTTCAAATATGGATGGTACATCATCATATCCAATAATAACTGAGGCAGCATATCGTGTATCTGGTATTGCTGTTGATATGATTGTCAAAAGAATATATTGGTGTGATTCATTACTTGATTATATTGAAACATCTGATTATAAAGGTGGCAAAAGAGTTACAATATTACGTGGTGCAAATGTACCATCACCAATAAGATTATCTGTATTTGAAAATCGTATTTATTGGTCAGATAATATTAAACAATCACTAATGTCTGTTGATAAAAATCAAGGTGAATATAGTGTACAAACATTATTTAAAATACGTGATGCTAAAGCAATTAAAGTTCTACATCCACTTGTACAAGCAACAAATAATGTTAAAAATCCATGTGGTAATAATAATGGTGGTTGTCAACATATGTGTATTATAACAGCACCAGGTGGACGTGAAAATGGTTTAGCATATCGTTGTGCATGTAATATTGGCTGGAGATTATCAAATGATTTACGTAATTGTAATCGTGTACAAGAATTTTTAATGTATTCACAACAACGTTTTATAAAAGGACGTATATTAGATCCAGTTATTGAAGGTTTTAGTGATGCAATATTACCAGTTGTATCAAGACGTGCTAGATTTGTTGGTCTTGATTATGATGCACATGATGAATATATTTATTACAGTGATGTATTACAAGATGTTATTTATCGTGTACATCAAAATGGTACTGGTAGAGAAATTGTATTGGCATCACAAAATGAAGGTGTTGAAGGTCTTGCTGTTGATTGGGCTGCTAAAAATTTATATTATATTGATTCACGCAAAGGTACACTGAATGTATTAAGTACTAAAAATATAACATATCGTAGAACATTATTAAAAAATTTAAAAAGACCCCGTGCTATTGTTATACATCCAAATCATGGCTATATATTTTTTTCTGAATGGGATCGTCCAGCAAATATAAGTCGTGTACACGCTGATGGTACAAATTTAATTGTATTTAAAAATTTAACACTCGGTTGGCCAAATGGTTTGGCTATTGATTTTATTAAAAATCGTTTATATTGGTGTGATGCATTACTTGATCATGTACAACACTCAAATCTTGATGGTAATGATGTTAAAACAATAAGTCCACGTTTAATACGTCATCCATTTTCAATAGCAATACATGAAAAATGGATGTATATTACTGATTGGCGTTTAGATGCTATTATTAAATTAAATAAAGAAACTGGTGAAAATGAAATTATACTTGTACGTGAACCATCAACAAATCGTCTTTATGGTGTTAAAGTATATAGCAGAGAAATACAAACAATTCTTGATCATCCATGTAGTATTAATAATGGTGGTTGTGAAAAATTATGTTTTGGTATACCAACAACAACAACAACACAAAATTCATCATCATTTTCATCATCAAGATCATCATCATTACCATTATTAATGAGAGTTTGTGGTTGTCCATATGGAGAAAGATTAACACCAAATGAAAGAACATGTACATCTGATCCAGACTCTGAACCACCAGTACAATCATGTCCAAATTCATGGGATTTTACATGTGCAAATCAACGTTGTGTACCACAATCGTGGGTTTGTGATGGTGATGATGATTGTCTTGATAATAGTGATGAAAATCAAAATTGTACAAAGCCAACATGTGGACCAAATGAATTTCAATGTAAATCTGGTAGATGTGTACCATTAAGTTTTAAATGTGATTCAGAAAATGATTGTGGTGATTATAGTGATGAAGTTTCATGTCCAAATATAACATGTAGCTCAAGTCAATTTACATGTGATAATAATCGTTGTATACCATCAACATGGAAATGTGATTCAGAAAATGATTGTGGTGATAGTTCAGATGAGGGACCATTATGTGCTGCTAAAACATGTTCATATTTTCAATTTACATGTCCAAGATCTGGTCATTGTATACCACAAACATGGGTATGTGATGGGGATAATGATTGTTTTGATCAACAAGATGAAATGAATTGTCCACCAGTAACATGTTTACCAACACAATTTACATGCGCTGATCAAAAAATGTGTATTTCAGAAACATATAAATGTGATGGTTTACCAGATTGTAATGATGGCAGTGATGAAGTTGGTTGTCCATCATTATCACCAGATCAATGTAATCCAGATAAACAATTTCAATGTGTTAGCTCTGGTGTATGTATACCAAAAACATGGTTTTGTGATAAAACACCAGATTGTAATGATAAATCAGATGAACCAGATACATGTGATCAACATAATAATGAATGCAGTAATGGCTATTTTAAATGTGTCACACCAATAAATCAATCATGTGTATTTAAAACATATATATGTGACGGTAAAGATGATTGTGGTGATGGTTCTGATGAGGATTCATTGCTACATGGCTGTGGACCACCACCATTCAAGTGTGAATCAAATCAATGGAAATGTCCAAATGTAACTGATCGTTGTGTTGATATTAAAATGGTATGTGATGGTAAAGTTGATTGTCCAAATGGTGCTGATGAGGGTATTGGTTGTGATTTATCTGAATGTACACATCGTGGTGGACGTTGTAGTAATGATTGTATTGAAACACCAATTGGTGCACAATGTATATGTCCACCTGGTGAAGAATTATCTCGTGATGAATATACATGTCAAGATTTTGATGAATGTGATCCACCAGGCAGATGTTCACAATCATGTACAAATACAAAAGGTAGCTATTTTTGTACATGCGGTGATGGTTATAAATTAGAAAATGATAATCATACATGTAAAGCATTAAATCATTCAGCAGCATTTTTAATAATATCAAATAGACATACAATATTAGTTGCTGATTTACATGATCAAGCACTTGAAAGAGTACCAATTACTGTTGAAAATGTTGTTGCAACAGCAAGTAATATGCATACTGGTACAATATTTTGGTCAGATATGAAATTAAAAAAAATATCACGTTTAGAAAGAGGTGGTGAACCACAAGATGTTATATCAACTGGTCTTGATCTTGTTGAGGGTCTTGCATATGATTGGATTGGAAAAAATTTATATTGGCTTGATTCAAAATTAAATACAATTGAAGTTGCTAAAGAAAGTGGCTTAAATCGTATGGTTTTAGTTAAAGAAAATATAACACAACCAAGAGGTATGTGTCTTGATCCAAGTCCAAAAACAAGATGGTTATTTTGGACAGATTGGGGTGAAAATCCAAGAATTGAAAGAATTGGTATGGATGGTACAAATCGTTCAACAATAATAAGTACAAAAATATATTGGCCAAATGGATTAGCACTTGATACAGCAAATCAGCGAATTTATTTTGCTGATAGTAAACTTGATTTTATTGATACATGTCGTTATGATGGTTCACAACGTATACAAGTATTAGCAAGTTCACATTATTTATTACATCCACATTCATTAACACTATTTGAGGATACAATGTATTGGACTGATCGTCAATTAAATCGTGTATTATCTGCTCATAAATTTAAAGGTATCAATCAAACTGTTGTATCACATTTAATATCACAACCATTGTCAATACATGTACATCATCCTGTGTTACAACAGCTTTATGATAATCCATGTGATAATGCAACATGTCAACATATGTGTCTATTATCACCAAGTGATAAACGTGGCTACAGTTGTAAATGTCTAGTTGGCTATAAGTTAATTGTAGACAGTGGTAATTGTGTTGAAGAAGAAACACCATTTTTAATGATATTACGTGGTACACAAATTGTTGATGTATCATTAATACCAAAAAATAGTAATACCGGTTTTATAACACCAATTGTTGGTGTTGATGGAGGTACATTAATTGATTATGATCGTCAAAATCATACAATATATTGGCTACAAACAAAAGATGGTGATGATGAAAATGGTACAATTTATACAATACCATATACTGGTGGTAATAAAACAGAATTTCCAAATCCAAATGGTGATTCTGGTATTGTTGGTTCACCATCAACAATGGCATTTGATTGGCTTGGTAGAAATTTATTTATTGGTAATAAAATAGCATCAAATATTGAAGCAATTAAAGTTGATACTGTTGATAGATATCGTACAGTTGTTATTGCAAATGACGGTAATAAAACATCTGTTTCACGTCCAAAATCAATGTGTCTTGATCCATTAGATGGTTATATATTTTGGATTGATGAAGGTGGTAATGGTGTTAATGAAAAAATTGGTAGAATTAATATGAATGGTGAAAATTCATTGATATTAGTTGACGATACAAATAGACTTGAGGCAATTACAATTGACATACCAACAAAAACAATATATTATAGTTCACAAAATCCAAGTTTTATTAAATCAATGTCATCTGATGGACAAAATAAACGTACAATATTAACACGTGTTAATAATATTGCATTACCAAAATCACTTGCTGTACATGAATCAAAATTATATTATCTTGATCCATTGTATGATAAAATTGAACGTGTTGATTTACCATATGGTAGTAATCCAGTAATTATGATTGACAATGAATCAACACTTAAAACACTTGTTATATATAAAAAACGTGCAATTGGCTCACATCCATGTTTGGAAAATAATGGTGGTTGTGAACAAATATGTTTACCGTCAATTGGTGGCTC
This sequence comes from Aphidius colemani, assembly GCA_030523065.1. Classification (NCBI taxonomy): domain Eukaryota; kingdom Metazoa; phylum Arthropoda; class Insecta; order Hymenoptera; family Braconidae; genus Aphidius; species Aphidius colemani. Next base: position 21,981 of record JAPYYR010000260.1, on the reverse strand, counting down.
AAGAGTATGTGCATGTTCAATGGAATATAAAATGATTAATAATACAAAATGTGAACCATATAAAACATTTGCTGTTGTAACACAATTAGATGTTGCACGCGGTTATAGTTTAACTGATTCAAAAGAAGCAATGATACCAATAACTGGACCAGGACATCATATATTACATATTGATGTTCATTATGCAGAAAATTGGATATACTGGGTTGAATTTAATCGTGGTTTATGGAATGGTATATTTCGTATACGTCCAAATGGCACTGAAATAACATCAATTGTTAAATATGGCATTGGTTCAAATGGTATAAGAGGTCTTACTATTGATTGGATTGCTGGTAATATTTATTTTTCAAATGTATTTCCACATGATAATTATGTTGAAGTATGTAGATTAGATGGTAGTTTTAGAAAAGTATTAGTTAAAACAACAACAGATGCACCACGTGAACTTGCTGTTAATCCAATTAAAAAATTATTATATTGGATTGATTATGGACAATATCCAAGAATTGGTAAATCAAATTTAGACGGTAACAATTGGATGCCAATTGTAACATCTGGTATAAGTACACCAAGAGATATTACAATTGATTTTGCAACACATGATGTTTATTGGGTTGATTCAAAACTTGATGTTATACAAAAAGTAACATGGAGTGGTGGTAATCAACAAACAATTAGAAGAAATTTACCAAATCCAATGGGTATTGCTATTTATGGTAATGATGTTTATTGGGTTGATAGAAACTTAGCCACTGTATTTAAAGCACCAAAATTACCAGGTGATGTTAAAGCACCAACATTGGTACGTACAAATTTACCAAAATTACGTGATATATCAATATTTGATGAAGCAAATCAGCCAAAAGATTACAATAATCCATGTTCAAAAATTGCAAATGGTGGCTGTCAACAATTATGTTTTGCATATCCAAATGAAACAGAAGCACGTTGTGATTGTGCAACTGGTAAATTATCAAATGACAATAAAAAATGTGAAAATATTGATGAATATCTTGTGTTTGCAACGAGAACTGAAATACGTGGAATAAATTTAGATTTACAATCAACAAATATACCATTTAAACCAATTGGTAATTTGACAAATGTCGTTGGTATTGACTTTGATTATGTTGATAAAAAAATATTATTTACACAAATACGTCCATGGGCAAAAATAGCATGGTTGTCATCAGATAATTTTATGGCAAATGACATACATACATTGATTGGTAAAGGTATTAATCCCGAGGGTATATCATATGATTGGACACAAAAAAAAATATACTGGACAGATTCATCAAATAATAGTATATATGCAATGAATTTAGATGGTAGTGATCTTGTTATGATAACACATGTTGATCGTCCAAGAGCAATTGTTGTTGATCCATGTAATGGCACATTATATTATACTGATTGGGGACGTTTTGGTACAAGTGGTAAAATATATCGTACAACAATGGCTGGTTCATTAAAAAAAGCTATAATTGATAAAGATTTATCACAGCCAAGTGGTTTAGCAATTGATTATGATGAAAAAATGTTATATTGGACAGATGCTGTACGTGAAAAAATTGAACGTTCTGATTTAAATGGTAAAAATCGTGAAATACTTGTATCAGCAACAATATATCCATTTGCAATAACAGTATTTCGTGAACATATTTATTGGACTGATTTACAATTACGTGGTGTTTATAGAGCTGAAAAATATACTGGTGCAAATAAAATTGAAATGGTTAAACGTTTAGATGATTCACCACGTGATTTACATATATATTCTCCATTAAAACAACAATGTAATGTTAATCCATGTAATATTAATAATGGTGGTTGTGATAAATCATGTCATCCAGGACCAAATAATAAAGCTGAATGTAAATGTGATGATAATAGTCGTCTTGTTAATGAAGAACGTATGTGTGTATCTAAAAATGTAACATGTGATAGTAATAAATTTTCATGTAGAAATGGTAGATGTATATCAAGAATGTGGGCATGTGATGGTGATGATGATTGTGGTGATGGTACAGATGAAGATATTAATTATTGTTCACATCATTCATGTAGTCCAAATGAATATAGATGTAAAAATGGACGTTGTATATTTAAATCATGGAAATGTGATCATGAAAATGATTGTCGTGATGGTAGTGATGAAGAAAATTGTGTGTATCCACCATGTGCCAATGGTGAATTTACATGTGCAAATTATAGATGTATACCACAATCACAAGTATGTAATGGTGTTAATGATTGTAAAGATAATATAACATCTGATGAAACACATGAACGTTGTCCAAGAAATCATACATGTCCACCAAATCATTTACAATGTAAAACAACAAATATATGCGTTGAACCATACTGGTTGTGTGATGGTGACAATGACTGTGGTGACAATAGTGATGAAGATCCAATACATTGTTCACAACGTACATGTCCACAAAGTAGTTTCCGTTGTCCAAATCATCGTTGTATACCAGCAACATGGTACTGTGATGGTGATGATGATTGTCTTGATGGTAGTGATGAGCCACCAGGCTATTGTCAATCAGAAGGACGTACATGTTTTGGTGATTTATTTACATGTGACAATGGTAATTGTATACCAAGAATATATATATGTGATGGGGACAATGATTGTCTTGATAATTCAGATGAAGATGAACGTCATCAATGTAATGATCGTAAATGTGATGAAGATACTGAATTTACATGTGATGCTAATAAAGTATGGAATCGTGCACAATGTATACCTAAAAAATGGCTATGTGATGGTGATCCAGATTGTGTTGATGGAGCTGATGAAAATGTTACAATGCATCATTGTACACCAGCACCACCATGTGCTGATAATCAATTTAAATGTGATAATGGTAGATGTTTAAATAAAAATTGGCTATGTGATCATGATAATGATTGTGGTGATGGTAGTGATGAGGGTAAATTTTGTAATACACAATATAAAAAATGTACAGCACTTGAATTTACATGTCAAAATTTTAAATGTATAAGATTACAATATCGTTGTAATGGACAAGATGAATGTGGTGATCATTCAGATGAAGTTAATTGTCCATCACGTGGAGGTAAAAATATAACATGTCCAAATACAAATGAATTTAGATGTATAAATGGACAATGTATTGATCAACAATTAGTATGTAATAAAGAACCAGATTGTTCAGATGAAAGTGATGAACCAGCTCATTGTAATGTTGATGAATGTGCTAGAGTTGAATTAAATCAATGTGGACATAAATGTATTGATACACCAACATCTTATTATTGTGATTGTCAAGTTGGTTATAAATTATTAGATGACGGTAAAGCATGTGCTGATATTAATGAATGTATTGATACTCCACAAGTGTGTAGTCAACAATGTGAAAATACACCTGGTAGTTTCTATTGTAAATGTAATGAAAGATGGTATGACAGAGCTGCTGATGAACACACATGTAAAAGACGTGATAATATAACACCATGGATTGTATTTACAAATAAATATTATGTACGTAATATGTCAATTGATGCATCAAATTATAGTTTAATGCATCAAGATTTAATAAATGTTGTTGCACTTGATGCTGATTATTTAACTGAGACAATATATTTTTGTGATGTCACAGCTAAAACAATATTCCGTGCACCACTTGCTGGTGGTGAAAGAGAAGCAATAATACGTCATGATAGTTTAGGTCTTGAGGGTATATCAATTGATTGGATTGGAAGAAAATTATATTGGCTTGATAGACATGCAAAACATTTAGATGTTGCTGAACTTGATGGTACAAATAGAAAAACATTATTAAAAGGTATATCTGATCCACGTGCAATTGTTGTACATCCTGGTACTGGTTATTTATATTTTACATCATGGCATTTACAAGCATACATTGGTAAAATGGGAATGGACGGTAGTAATTTTACACGTATATTAACATGGGAAGATGATATTGCATGGCCAAATGCATTAACTATTGATTATTTTACTGATAAAATATTTTGGGCAGATGCACATCTTGATTATATTGCATTTGCTGATTTAGAAGGACACAATCGTCGTATTGTATTATCTGGACAAACAGTACCACATGTATTTGCAATAACTGTATTTGACGATCATATATTTTGGACAGATTGGAATTTAAAAGCAATAAGTAGAGCTGATAAATTTTCTGGTAATAATTTACGTGTACTTAGAAATACAACACATCGTCCATATGATATACATGCATATCATCCACTACGTCAATTGCCATATAATAATCCATGTGCACAAAATAATGGTGGTTGTTCACATTTATGTTTAATATCACCACCAGCATCATCATATTTACTTGAAGGCTACGGACAACCAGGTGTAACATCATTCACATGTTCATGTCCAAATCAATTTATACTTAATAATGATAATAAAACATGTCGTTCAAATTGTACTGATGGACAACATCGTTGTGGACCACCAGAAGATAAATGTATACCATGGTTTTGGAAATGTGATGGTGAACGTGATTGTAAAGATGGATCAGATGAATCAGCAATATGTCCAGCAAGAGTATGTCGTCCAGGTGTATTTCAATGTGATAATGGTAATTGTACACCAAGTCTTACAATATGTGATGGCAAAGATGATTGTAGTGATAAAAGTGATGAAAAAAATTGTAAACTTGAATGTTCAGAACTTGAATTTAAATGTAAATCAAATGGTAGATGTATACATTCATCATGGCAATGTGATGGTGATGCTGATTGTATTGATGGTAGTGATGAAGATCCAGCAATATGTCATAATAAAACATGTGATCCAGATACTGAATTTAATTGTAAAAATGGCAAATGTATACCAAAATTATGGATGTGTGATTTTGATGATGATTGTGGTGATGATAGTGATGAACCAGCATTTATTTGTCGTCAAAAAAATTGTACAAATGGATGGCAACGTTGTCCAGGACAATCAAATTATCGTTGTATACCAAAATGGTTATTCTGTGATGGTAAAGATGATTGTCGTGATAAATCAGATGAATTACCAGAAAATTGTCCAATATGTGATGATAAAAATGAATTTAAATGTTCAAATAATCGTTGTGTACCAAAACAATGGCTATGTGATTTTGCTGATGATTGTGGTGATGGAAGTGATGAGGGTGATGCTGTTTGTAAGGGTAAATATCGTGAATGCTCAGAATCAGAATTCAAATGTGGCAATGGTAAATGTATTGCATCAAGATGGAGATGTGACAATGAAGATGATTGTGGTGATAACAGTGATGAAGTAGATTGTCACGTATTTGTTTGTCAGGTGAGTTTTTCAAATTTATTTATAATATATTATTATTATTATTATTTTTAATTAATTATTTGTTATTATAAATACCTGTATGTTTTTTTTTTTGTAGAATGATACGTTCCAATGTGCAAGTGGTCACTGTATATCATCATTTTTACGTTGTGATGGAACACGAGATTGTCGTGATGCAAGTGATGAAATTCATTGTCCACCAAGATATCCTGATGGACGTTATTGTCCACAATCAAGATTCCAATGTGACAATAATCTTTGTGTATCACTTTCTGACAGATGTGATGGTAGTGATGATTGTGGTGATGCATCAGATGAAAGTCCAATTCTATGTGGTACTTATTTATTTATTTGTTTATTTATTTTTATTATTGTTATTATTGTATTTATTAAATTGTCAAATAATAATTGTTTAATTGTATTTATAGCCAACTTCACGTGTGATGTTCAGCGTAGATTCCAATGTAGTAATCATCGTTGTATACCACGTTATCAACTCTGTGATGGTATTGATAATTGTGGTGATGGCTCAGATGAAAATAATTTAACAATGTGTGCTAAAAGAATACGTCCATGTGATCCAAATAATGAATATCAATGTGCAAATAAAAAATGCATTGAAAAAATAAAATTATGTGATCATCATGATGATTGTGGCGATGAATCAGATGAACGTGGATGCCATTCAGATAAACAATGTAATCCAACAAATAAAGGTGGTTGTTCACATTATTGTCAAAATATAAATAATGACACTGGTTATATTTGTGCTTGTTATCCTGGCTATATAATATCTGTTGAAAATAATAAACAATGTGTTGATGTTGATGAATGTACAACTGGTACACATCATTGTTCACAATTATGCACAAATAGTAAAGGTGGTTTTTCATGTTCATGTCATGATGGTTTTAAACTTGTTGATAATCACAGTGGTGTTTGTCGTGCAAATGATGAAAATGGTGAATTATTATTTTCAACTGGCACAGAAATACGTTCAATAAATGTACATAAAAATGATGAATCATCAATTATTACAAATGAAAAACGTATACGTTCAATTGACATTGATCCAAAAATGGAATTAATATTTTGGATTGATTCACATGATAATACAATAAAACGTTCATACATGATTAATGCTAAAAATGGTCTAGCTAAAACTGGATATGCACAAGATTTAAATATTAAAAGTGATTCAAAACCAACAAGTTTAGCTGTTGATTGGATTGAAGATAATATATATTGGGGTGAAATTGATCCAACTGGAATACATCAATATGGTAGAATAATGGTATCAAAAACAGATGGACGTTATAGACGTTCATTAATAACATCAAATATTGAAAATCCATCGTCAATTGCTGTTAATCCAGAAACTGGGCGTATTGTATGGACAAATATTGGTAATCAGCCAAAAATTGAAACATCATGGATGGATGGTAATAAACGTAAAATTTTAGTCAATGATAAACTTGGTAAACCATCATCAATTATCATTGATTATACAATGGATAATACAATATATTGGTCTGACAGTAAACTAAATACAATTGAATCAATAAATATGGATGGTACAAATAGAAAAATTATTATACGTGGTGATACTCTTAAACATCCAGTATCCATTGATATATTTGAAAATAATTTATATTGGACAACAAAAAATACTGGTGAATTAATAAAACAAGATAAATTTGGTCGTGGTGTACCTGAAGTTATAATTAAGAATATTATTGTACCTGGTGGAATTAAAATTTATCATCAATTACGTTATAATACAACAATTAGAAATCCATGTTATAATTCACAGTGTAGTCATCTTTGTGTTGCTGTACCATCTGGTGCAAAATGTTTATGTCCAGATAGTGCTGGACCAAGATCATTACAAGCTAGTGAACGTGTTTGTGATGCATCTGTTGAAAGACCAAAACCATCACCAAGAATATGTCAATGTCAAAATGGTGGTATATGCCAACAATCAGATGAAAATGAACTTGTTTGTGCTTGTATTGAAAATTATCATGGTGAACATTGTGAAATTAATTTAACATTAACAAGAAATCATAGTACTGTTACAGCAATATTTGTACCACTTGTTGTTGCATGTTTAATTTTACTTTCTGCAATTGCAATATTTATCGTACTAAAAAAACGACCATTGTAAGTAGAATTTATTTATTTATCTATTTATTGATATGTTATGTTGCTTATTTTTTATATTTAAATTTATTTTTGTAGTGGAAAGACAGTAGGACTAGGTGGATTAACAGCACAAAGTGTCTCATTTAGACAAGGAACAAATATTGAATTTAATGGTCCGGCTCATGAAAGAATGGTAAATAACATGAAAATAAATTTAAATTAAAAATGATAAATTAATAAATAATAAACTAATATTTAAATAATTTATTTTTTAAAGGAACCACTTGATGTTGAATACAATATGAGTGATGTTGGTGTTAAAAATCGTGATTTTAGTAATCCAATGTATGATGCAGTTGTATTGGAAGCAACAAATGGTACAAGTAGTTCAATATATGAAGTACCAGCTGAAATGAAACCATCAAGTATCCAACACAAAGAACCACCACAGTTACATTTAAAAAGACGTGAATTAGATCCAACTAATAATGACTCAGGCAAAGACACTCAACAATTAGTAGAAGAAGACAAATCCGAGTGTTAAATTTTATTTTTATATAAAATTAATAATGACTAAAGAAAATATTAAATAGTTATTATATTTTATTTTATTTTATTTTTTTTAATTAATTTCAGTAGATAAAGTGCTCTTACATATATTGTAGCTTGAATTGTGTAAAATAATTATCAATTTAATTTGAATGGTTGTTGGATATATAAATAAATTTTAAATATAAATTAATTTTTTTTTTTTTCTATTTAACTATTCAAGCTACAATTGAACTACACTGTTGTGTCATTATTGATTTTTTTTCTCTTTTTTTTAAAAAAAATAAGGTGTGATTTTTATAAGTCTTGTAAATATTTAATTATTACAAAGAAGAAGAAAAAAAATATATATTTTTATCATGTTATGTACCATAAAAAATACGCGCAACCATTTTAACATTCCATATTTTTTTTCTTCAATATTATATACAAGAAAATATGATAATAATATTTTTTAGAATTATTAATAATTATTATTAAAAAAAAAATGAAAAAAATAATTAAAACAAATAAAGAATATATAAGTGCAACCAAATGCATACTGGAACCAATCGTAATTATATAAAAAAAAATACTAAAAATTAATATTTTTATACGAATGGAACTGAAAGAAAAAAAATGAAAAAATATTTATATTATTATTGTAGAGTAATGAAATTTAAAATTAAATAAATATATTTATATATATATTTAATGTGTAAACCAAAATCAATTAGTTGATTTTAATAATTAAATAAAATTTTTTTAGTTTCTTTTTTTATTTCATTTTTCTCTTGATATGTTCTGTTAAAATTTTATTAATTATATTGTAGATTTTATAGAAAATCAATTGAAGATAGAAATGAAAGGAAAATAAATAAATAAAAAATAAAAATATGTTATATAAATAAATGTTTTTTTTTTTGATGTAAGTATTTCAAAGCTCAGAATATTTTTTATTTGATCGGCCTCAACAATGTTGATTGTACATTTATTATTATTATTTAGATTAAAAGAAAAAAGTAATTAAATTGTATTCACAAAGGGAATTTAGAATTCAATTTATCTTGAATTTTATTTTTTGTTTTATTTAAAACATATACTAATGATTATTATTAAAATATTGATTACCTATTTTGAATTTCAGAATGAAAATTAATAAATATAATTTAACAAAAGTATTTAAATTTAAAAAAGATAATTAAACTTTTTTTTTTAATTTTTATGCAACTGTAAAAATGGTATTTAACTTGTTTTTTTTCTGCCAATAATTTGTGTGTAATTTTTTTTATATTACATTGTTACAAAAAAAAATATATATATATATATATAAATTTTAAAAAAATGATAATAATTGTTAATAGATATATATGATAAACATATAAAAATATTAATAAATAAAAAAATAAAATGAAACCGTCCAATAATAATTAAAATAATAAAAAAAAATATCAAGAAAATGATACTGAATTTGACTTTAAATGAAATACTTTTCATTATTTTCTCAATTTAAATAATAAATAAATTATAATTAAAAAAAAACAAAACAATATTACTAATAATTATTTGAATAAATATATATTTAAATGAAAATGAAATAAATGAAATCAACTATATTCATTAAACATTAAATCGACATTTTCTTTTCCAGAATTTTCATGGAAATTTAATGGCAGATCATTGTCTTCTAGAAATTTATTATCAATGAATATATTGTCATTGAAATGATCGTCATTATGGCTATTAACGACACTAGTATCAACATAAATAATATGTTCTTCCTCATCATCATCATGAAGAGTTTCAATATCATGAAATTTAATATTATTCTTATTATTTCGTTTCCTTTTACCCTTATCACTGTGTGTTTTAATGTGTCTTTTTAACTCATATTTACCAACAAATTTAGCCATGCAAAATTCACACTGATGAGGTTTATCATCACTGTGAACCCACAAGTGTCGTCTCAATGCTGCACCAAATGTAAATGCTTCACCACAAATATTACAAACACATGGTTTTTCCCCAGTATGCAACAACTTATGATCTCTCAATGTTGAACGTTGATTAAATTTTTTATCACAAATATCACACTCATAACAACGTGGTGTTAAATGTATTTTTTCATGATTAAATAAATTTCCACGTTGAGAAAATTTTTTATTACAAATATTACACTTATAAGGTTTTTCACCAGTATGTACACGAATATGATTCTCCAATGTTCGACTATTTGTAAATCTTTTACCACATATTTCACATGGAAATTTTGGTAATTTAATTGCACCTGGATCAAGATGACTTATCAAATGACGCTGATAATTATTCTTATGATTAAATAGCTCACCACAAAGCTGACAATTGAACAATGAATTATTCATATTTGCAATAATATTATTATAATTATTTGAATGATCATTCATATGAAGTTTTAAGCTTTTTTTTGTTGCATATGATTTGTTACATATAAAACAAGAATATGGATTTTTTCCAGTATGAATTTTAATATGACTGTGTAATTCATTGTAATTGGCACAATTTTTTTCACAAATTATACAAACAAATGGTCCATTTTTAAAAATATGATTGTCAATATTATGCTCAAGAATTGATGGTAGATCTGGGTAATTATTACAACAAATTGTACATTGATATGCAGTTTTAGTCTTTATTTTGTTTGAGTTATCAGGTACATTATCATTGTCATTTGATGAATTGTTTATAACTTTATTTAAGTCTGTTGGTAGTGATAATATTGATGATGTTTTAATAGTATTTTTATTCAAGTTAAGATGACTTGATTCTCGAGTTATTAAATTCATTTTTTCATCTTTTTTTTCTTCAGGAATATAAACAAATGTATAACTCATGTCTTTACTTTCAGTTATCATTGGTAATATTTCTTCATCAGTTGACTGAAGCTTGTTATTTTTAGATTCTAACGAATTTGGTATTATAAATATTTCATTTAGATTATTAATATCATCAACATTGTTAATATAATTTTGTATTTTTTGAATTTCATTGTCATCATTTAGTTTTGATGATTCGTTTATACAATCATCATCATCAAGGTAATAATTTTTCTCAATATTTACATCAATTAATTCTACATTTGTATGTTTATCAAGTAAATTACGTAATTTTATTTCTGTTTCTTGTATTTGGCATTTGAATTCATGAAATAATATTATTTTATCAGCACAAGTTGAACAAATACATGTTGGTAGCCCATCATTTCCATATATCTAAAATATAACAACAAAAATGATTACCATATGTTATTTTATTAATATTAAATTAAATATGAATTGTTTCAAACCTCTTTTGAAGCAAGGTCAGCAAATTTTTGTAGTAAATTATTGTTGTCAGTGTCATCAAACATTGACAATAAGACACAATCACTTTTCATACATGCTCTACATAGTTCATGAATAATATCCATTTTAATGCTCAATTATTTTTCAAAACAGTAAACCCTTATATTTATTATAAATACATCATTAATTTAGTGCAAACTATTATCAGTATACTATGTTAGTCTGGTAAATTAAATAGCCACAAAAACAAAATATTATTAAAATTCTGTATTTACATTACAGATGATTATATCAACATCATCAAGGTCAATATTAAAGTACATAACCCCTTTTTTTTTTGTTATTAATTTACGACTGTTGATAAAAAAGATATAAAAAATTAGTCGTTAATATTTTGACCGCTAGTCTCCACTCTCCATCTTACATAGTTGTTGACTTGTTGAGCGCCAAAAAAGTTGATGGATCATGTTGTTTAGAGCATATTATAATAAACATACAGATAAGTAACATAACTATTGTCAAGTAATTTAAATTGTTATCAATTGTTATCGAGTACAAAGTTAGAAAACTAAATAGTAAAATCGTCAATAAAAAAACAATGGGATAATGTTGGTGAAGAAATTGCAATATACTGCCTACAAGAAATGGTGGTCATCATAGTCCATGGACTATGGCTGCAGCCATATTTATTTATTTATTTATTGTCTTGTTACAACATAGTGTACTTAATCAACATGCATTGGATAATTCATTCATCAAGAATAATTAAAATAACTAGTAGACAAGACAATCACGAAATACTGGTGATGACTTGTGATGATTTGATAACATTGAATACACTCCATTGACCATGGCTGATCCAGTAAGTTGTCATTTAGTCATGATATCATTGTAATGAATTGTTTGATAATTTTGTTTTTCTAAATTTAATTATCTATCTAGACTGGTGATCCAACTGATGGCATTAAAAAAATTGGAACATGATTTGATACATCAGCAAGACCATCAAAAAACTAACAGTGATGCTCCAGGTGTTAAGGTAAGTTGGTCCTGGTTTTTTTCTAACATATTATTTAGAGTTGATATTTTTTTTGGAATTTTTAAATAACTAAAAGGAATAGTTAGTAGTTTATTGATAAAAAAGAAAAAGTATCTCTGTTGAATGAACAAACTGACTCAACGAAAAGTAGTTTGTTGGTGTATTTTGGGGAGGTTTCCATATGACCCTTGCGCAAGCTCGTTAAAAAATAAGCTTCGACATGTAGCGGGACTTTAGTTTGACCGCGGTTGTCGGGTACCGTGGTTATATAAATTATTTTATTCCCAAAAAAAAATCGGGCTGTTATGAAATTTCTATGTATAAAAATGATTATCGAGAGTGGATAAGCTTCAATTCAGTGATAAACTAAATGAGTGATAATATAGATTTACAAATAAACCAAGCCAACAGGAAAATTATATAATAAATTTGTCAATATAAATTATTAACATCTCATTGACAACAATTTATGGTAGGATTTATTTTTTTTTTCATTTTAAACTACATGATAACAATAGAAAATTTAAACATTCATTTTACTTTGTTATTGTTTTAATAAAATAGATAAAAAAAAACCTTCAATTTGAAGTAAAAAATAATACAATTAGCAAAAATCATGTCATTTTATTATTAAAAAATTAATTGATCAATTTAAAATTAATTATAACTAAATTTGGAAAATTTATTCATTGGATAACTAAATAGAAAATTTATATATTCAAATGAGATTTTGAATAAACATATTAATTATTTATGAACATTGTTATATATTTTGTGATAAAAATAATCTAATAAATATTATGACATTAAAATTAACAATGACATAATATTATTTATAAATAAATAATTAATTGACAGAATTGAAAATTGATCGTCAAATAAATTTAATGAATATTCGATAATTAAGACACTAAGCTAATTAACTACAATTAAAAATAGATAAAATAGAAGTTAAATTTTTTATTCAAATTATTATTAAAATATATTTATAAATAAATATAAATTTAAAATTTGAATAAAGAGATTTAAATTTTAGTTTAAATAGCACACTATCAGCCAAGTTAGTTAGTAATTAAACAAAACAAATGGACAGTGGTTAGAATTGTACGCAAAATGTTGCCACTCTGTTCAACCATGAATAATCAGGTGAATTAATCGTGGTGAACCAAGCCAAAGACGCTCAGAATTAACTACAAACTTTTATATTAAATAATACAAATAATATTCAACACAAATACAAATTTATATTACTTTATTTTAATATAAATTCTAATTATGTCGTTAATTAATTTTCGAATTGATCGAAAAATTAGAGCTTTTTAATTTCAAAGTTTAATTCTCAAACTTTTTATAAACTTATTTGGCTTCTTTTTTTTTTTAACTATCTTCTTCATTATCCGTATTTTTATGTTCGTTTATTTTTTGTGTTTTACCTTTTTTATTTATCAAAAGTTGATAAGTTATAAATTAAATTTTTTTTTTTCGACAAATTAGGAGCTTTATTAGTCTGTCAAATAATCTGTTGCTTGCAAATATATTACGCCGGATATTTTATCATGTCAATGGAACACTGCCAAACATCTTTACTTTTTTTTTCGTTTAATTTTTTTTTTTTTTCTACATTAAAGTTCATTTAACAGTTGTATTTAGTAGTAAATTTTTTCTATTTTATTCAATGTTTTATATAAGAAAAAATAACTTTATAAAAGAATTTTTAAAATTCATTTTATTTTCAATTTTTAAAAATATTTTATCATAATTTTTTCTTTTACTATTTTAAAGTTTATTTTTTTTTTTACTTTTTTACATGACGTGAATAAATTTATAGGGGTGTTGCAGACGTACATTGGCAACTGTCTCTTATCATTTTTTATTTTTTTTATCTGGGAAATAAAAATAAATAAAGTGACAATAAAATTTATAAGACGACCAATTTTTTCAACACTAAACTCTATTTGAACTATTATTAGGAAAAAAATTATTAATATTAATAAAATATACATTTTTTTAATCAAATTTTATTGCTAGTTTATTCTGTATTAGCTAAAAATTTTTAATTAAATTTCAAGTTTATTATAGCACGCTTAAATTTATAATAAATTTACGTGGTACCCTTTAGTTTTTTATCTCAATTATTTTAAAAGTTGTGATGTGTTTTTTTTTTGTCAGCACTATAACTAGTGCTGTTGTTAAGAAAAATTAGCAGTTACCAAAAGAGAAAGATAGATGAAAAAATAATTGAAGACGATTAAAAGTCAAGTCGTATATTTTATTGAGCCTTTCAAAGTAAAACAAAAAAAAAAAAAACTTCTTTTGTCTAAAAGTGCACTCAAAAGTTCAACCAAAAAAAAAAAACAAATAGGTATTTTGATGTCGGCAAGTTGAGAGAAATATATATTTTTTAGAATAGAAAAAAAAAAGGGAAAAATTAAATCACTGCTTCGTGAAAAAAAAAGTTTTTTAATAAAATAAAAAAAAAGAAAATGAAAACTTTTAAAATTTTATAACATTCAAACGATTTTCTTGTATTTTTTTCTTTTTATTTTTTTATTTTAACAAATATTATCACAAGATGTATACTGAATTTATTTATTTTAAAATAAATTTGTGTCAATTGATTGTAAAATTACATTTACATTATTCAAAACAATACGTAAACAAAATTTATAAAGCCAACATAGTAAAATTTACTATTCATGCATGAGCTAAAACTTGTAATTGGAATTGTTTCGAGAAATTTTGATTAATAGACACAGAATAAAGTTTCCCAATAGCAGGTCCAACAGTTTGAGACAAATAAACGTCAAAAAAAAAGCTTTGAAAAATACCAAATCCATAGTAAAACGACAATCAAATAATAAGAATTTAATGAAAAAAATAAATACAACATAAAATATAGTCGAAAAAAAAAAAAATCCTCCAACTTTGTACCCGGAAAAAGGGGTTTAAAAAAAAAAACATCAAACCCAAGTTTTAGGGTAAAGTAAAGATTTAGTTTGTTCAAGTTTTAGTCAGCCATTTATTTTCGTAAGATTTACAAATTTTCATTTAAGAGTTATGAATCTCCTCATTCCCATAAGTAGTTATACATTCATAAACATTTTGACTTGGTAAAATAGAAACGAAATTTCAAGTTGATAAATATATTTACAATTTATACATAACGTATTCATTCAAAATATCATTTACTATTTCATGACGTACTCATATAATCAAATAAAAAAAAAAAGAAATTTATTTATTGATTTTTAAAAAAATATATTCAACAAAATTACACAATGCAATTTGTTATTTCAAGATAAATTTTTTTTACATTTACTTTATACAAAAAAACATATAAAATATATTAAAATAATTGTTTCAATTTAATTTATATAAATGAATTAATAGAATATTTAAATTTATAAATAGTTGAAATATTATTTCAAGTGGTTAGCATAATTTTCTCTTTTAGTTGGCATATTTCTTCTGCAATTGTTAATTAATTAATTAACATAACTTTGAAATTTTTCGACAATTATTTTTAAATGTAATTTAATTTATATATTGTTTTGATGGCTTTTTTTTTTCGATTGAGATAAGATTGATTTAAGTAATTATTATTATGGTGAAACGTTTATTGCAAGCTTTTGCAGGATCAATGAAGCTCATGGTGCTTCTGGCTTGTGATAATGTGAAATACTCCACTATGTTTATGTACATGTGTTTATTTTGACTGTGTATATCTGATACATGTTGCTATATACAACTACATCAAAACATATATATATATAATTTATATTTTAATGTACATATAGTTGTTGAATATTTCAAAGTACATCATTTTCCAATTATTAATCCTAAAATTGAACTTTGCCAAAAACTCGGTAGTGCACTACTTGGTTATTTATTTAACTTTAAACCAAAAGATTTAACAAGTTTTTATTATTTTTATTTTAAATTTTTGATTAGAATTATTTCAAGTATAAATACATTGATGATAATTGTTTAATTATTTTATTTATTTTAAATTAAAACACAATTTTTATCAAAATGAATTAGAAGAAAAAAATTTAACAGTTTTTTTTTTTGTGAATATTTTATTGTAGTTATTATAGCTACAGGATTTTTTTTTTTTATCGGTTATTTTTATTTTGAGGGAATATATTTTAACGACAGTAGAGAAAATAATTTGACGTGTAAATAGAACAATTTATTATTTATTTATACATTTATTCATTCATTTCCTTAAGCCAGTAACAATAATTATCATTTCATTTATACAATAAATTTCCAGATAATTTTTTTTTAAATAATAAATTACAGCTTTTATCATTCAATCATTCAATCATTCAATTGAAAATATTTTTTAATTAACAAAAACAACTTTGAAAATCCATTTGTTATTTTATTTTTAAATAGCCGTACGAAAAATGATAGAATAAATTAATTTAAAATACAAAAACAACAATAATTTATTTATAAAATTATCATAGTAATTGATGAACTTTTTTTTTAGTTATTTTGAATATTTTTATTACGAAAATAACAGTGAATAATAGTCGTCGAAAAATTATTAAAAAATAATATTTTTTAAAGCTTTTTTTTTTTTAAATTATTGTAATTTTTTAAACTATTATTGTAATTATTTATAAATAATTTTATTGAAAATAGTCATTACAAATTAGTAATATAGTTATTAAATGATTAATTTTTCATTTTTTTTCATCAACTTTAACGTGAAAGTAGACTTTACGGTTCGGCTGACTATTCGTTGATTCGTTCTACTTGTGTATTTTTAAATCTCATTATTTCATTAATGACTTTTATTTTTTTTTTCATTTTTCAATTTCATTCAGTAGTCTGGGAGTGTATAAAACGTATTTATAACTTTATCAAGTATAATTAACTAATCTTTACAATATTAAATACTCGTAAATTCAAATCGTTAAACGATGACAACAGAAAATTGAAATACATTGTGTTTTACATAGCCTATTAAAAGAATTTAATGGTCAAATAATTTTACAAATAATAATTGAATTTAAATTTATATATCTATTAATTTTTTTAATAATAAATTATGTAATTGATATTTTTTTTTTTTGCTTCTAATTTTATTACGTCACTAATGGAGCTTTCATATGATACGGAATTTTCTTTTAAATATTTTTTATAAACTCGATAATGCTTTATTCAAACAAAGTGTTATCGACTTTTTTTTTTTTTTATTTTTTTATTATAAATTTCAATGACACGTAGTAGCACAACATTGTTTGAGTTTATAAGAAAATTTCTTTATCCCAAATAAATTGTGAATAGAGCTTTTCCAGTTTGTTTTTTTGGTCAATTTAAAAATTTACCGTAAACATAGCATTTGTCATATTGACCTGATAACAAAACTTTAGTGTATTTTTATGTGTAAATTTTTGTTTTTTTTTTTTTTTTATCTTCGGTTATTTATATTCGTTCATATTATTTTTACAAAGTTTTATTCATACTTTTAGTTGTTATCTTTAGGGGTTTTAAATTTTTATGAAAATAATGTTTTATTCAATGTTGATTGATTATATTAACTGAAAATTGTAAAATAAATAGTCAGAAAAATTATATTTAGTTTATTTTCCATCAAGTTAAAGAGCTTTAATTTTATAATATCAAAATGTCGTAAAAATTTAATGGTTATTATCGTAAATTAAAATATAAAATTTATTAATTTTTATAAGAATTATTTACGGTCGATTTAAATAATATTTTACTACTTGAAAGAGCTTTTATTACCAATTTGTAATATTTAAAGAAGAATTTATTCTGATCACCAAAAAATAAATATTAAAACTCTTAAAAATATATTGTTTATGTTGTGTATAAATATTTTTACATAACGGTTACAAAATGATAGATATTTTAAAACAAAAAAAATGTTATGCAGATATATTTTTTTGTTCTCTTCATTTTCTATATTTTCTCCTATCATTTTTCAAAAGTATATTTATATTTTATTTTATTTTTACTTCCATAAAATCTCTCTGACATTTAATATTAACGATAAATTCTGCAAAATAATGCAATAAGAACTTTAAATTATTTACGACAAAAAAAAATACATAAACTTTGAATATTCGCTTTATATTCGAGTATAAATTTTAGAAATAATATTCAAATATTCTTATTGTACAAAAAGTAAAAAAACCTCACATAAAGCAACATGTAGTTACTCTATTTTTAGTGTCTTAAAATGTTGCATAATTATATCTTCAAGCTCAAATTTCACACACAATAGAGAACCTGTCAAATATTAAAGTCATTTTTTAAGCACTAAAAAATATCATTGTAATAATAAAACATTTAATTATCAAAATAAATTACAAAATATATTTCCAACAACAACAACAACAACAATTCACTATTAATATAAAATTTGCAATCAGTTTAAGTTGAAATAAAAAAAAAACCCAGGGAAACATCAAATGGATCGTATAGCAAATATTTTTCTATTTTCCAGTTGACTTGAAAAAATATAACTCTATATTTATACAAATAAAAATATTCTCTCCAATTGCACAAATAAAAAATAATAAATACATAAAAGAATAGCTAAAATACAAAAAAAAAAAAAAATAATAATATTTTTTATTTTTCATTTTATAAAAACCATTTTTTTTTCTACTTTTTTCATGCCCCTCATGTATTATTATTTCATTTGTTTAATTTTTTTTATCTCATACATGTATCGAGTAAAATGTATATGATAAAAACAAAAAGCAAAAAAATAATATGATTATTATGTATAAAAAAAAAAAATCCAGCTTTGAGTATATAGAAAAGAGGAAAAAAAAATTTATTTGAAACCAGAAAAAAAGCTCTCGAAATATAGTTCATATTTTTTTTAGCCGACAATTTTTTCTTTTATCCATCGAATGTACTAATGCAACTTGTATTTTCATTTCCATCATCGCTATTTCCACTTACACATATGAAAAAAAAAAATTGAGCACAGACATAATGGCACAATCAAGGTGGACCTTGTTTTAAAATTGCTTGTAATTTTTTTATTACACATGGAATAATGAAATTGGTATTTTAAATTTGATTGTATTTTTGTGAAACAATTTATTGTATAATAATTTCACCGGGATTTATATGAAAAGTAATAATTGAAATATTCAAAATCATGTTATATAAATTGTATATATAATGCAATATAAATTCATGTGAATTTATGGTGAATTATTAATGATCAGTAGCTGCAATTGCTTACTGCCACAAAGCCATCAACAACGCTCATAAAATATTGAATAATATTTTAGATATATTTATTGAAAATTTCCAATTCAATATTTCGCTTGTTTTCTAATTCACCCTATATTTAGTTATTGCTTAAACTCATACCCCGAAGCAATGTGTGCTCAAGTCAGTTGAGCTAACAGAATCGTTGCACAGACCATTTCGAGATTGAGATCCATTATGCAAATCTTGTTAGAACTACTTGACAAAAGCAAGGCCAATGATTTTGCTGAGCTTGCTGAATATTATTTCATCGGTCTACTTGTTTTTATTCAATATTACATTGTCATATCTATAAAAATTTTCATTATTATTCTTCATTGTCATGTCATACGTCAGCATCACAAATTTTGAATGTCAAAAATATTTAAAATGGTGATAAAAATTCATGAAATTATTGATCAAATGAAAAGTTGAATTTTTTTTATTTTTTGTTTTTCAAGTAAAATAATAAAATTGCCAATAAAGTCTAACAAATAACCAAGAATTTTATTAAATTTTTATAAAGAAATAATAAATTTGATTAAAAAATAATAATAGAATTTTTTTTTCTACTTTTTTTTCATTGTAATGTGAAAATAAAATATAGAAAAATTTACAAATGAAAAAACCAGATGGTTCAGAGTTATAAAAAAAAAAAAAGCTTGTCATTTTATTTTTTCTATACCTTTTTAGAAAAATAGTAATACATGGAAGATGGTAGAATTTATTAATCGTTTTTTTATTTTTGATGATACTTTAAGTTTAGTATTACGAATGATATTACGAGTTTTCTATAAGCTAAAAATATTAAAGTTGAATAAAATCCATCTGACAGTATGACATATTACAAAAATAAAAAAAAAGTTTTAGGTATTACAGAGCAGGTTAAAAAGAAAAAGTTTAATTTATCAATTTTTTATATGACAAAAAAAATTAAAGAAAATTTATCAAATGAATTTTAAAGCTTTGAAGAATTTTGTATTTACGTTTTATATATTATAAAACAATTCAAATGATTTTTCAAAATAAACTAGTTGTGCTTTTTAAATTTTGTGCTTTTAAATCACAAGAAAAGTCCTTGGTCAGTTGGTTACTTGTCCTTTTTTTCTTCAGCAACAATATTAAAACAATAATAAATAATTTTTTCATTTGTTCATTTCGTTTTTCATGAGTTATAAATTTCAAAAATAATTATACGATTCATTTTTAATTATGAATTGAATCAAATAAAAATAGATGAAATAAATTTTAAACTTCTGTAATATATATCTTGTTGAAAAAGAAAAAAAAAAAAACAATAAAATAAAACAAACAAATTAAAATAAAAAATTGGTGCAAAGTTTAATTGCAGAGAAAATACACTAGGCTGCTTACAAACATTTTCAACTAACGTTATTAGCCACACAAAGATGGGGAAAAATGCATTTGGAAAATTACTGGTTTAAATAAAAAAAGATCTGTCTTTTGAAATTTTATTTTTTTTTTACTATCTAGATGTCATAAAATTTATAAAGACTGGGTTAAACATTAATGAAAAAATACTTTATTTCATTATTTTTTTCATTAGTGGCCCAGGTAGAAACTAATGTCAAACTGACGTCAATTCTAGACTTCAGAGACGTCAAATTGACATTAGTTTCTACCTGGGAGGGAAGCGATAGTATATATTTATTGGATTTTCAAATAAAAAGAAATATTAATTCCTTTCTCTCGACAATATTTTCATATATATTATATTATTTGTTTTTTATTTTTAGATGAAAAATATGGAACTCAAGTGTGATCGCATACTGTCGATGATTATGATCAAACGAAACAAATATCTAGGATGTTTGTGTTTGTGGCTGTGTTTTCTTTTGACAGACAGCTACAAAGACTCAAATCAACATGTCAATGAAGAAGGTTCAAAACTCATACGATTTGATGGTGACATAATATTCGGTGGAATATTTCCAATGCACGAACAGGTATACATTTTTATTATCTACATGTCATGTATAGTTTCACTTTAAACTTTTTTACGCTCTTTTCTCAAAAAAGTTTAACATGGAGAAAAGTGGAGAGAAATATTCTTGACTAAATAAAATTTCTCCAAACATTTCTTCACCCAATTTTATTGGAGAAAATTCGGAGTTGATATTTATTCTTTTCCATAGATACCAGTACTTCGTGGCCACTCACCTTGTGGTCCAATTAAAGAAGAAAAAGGTGTACAACGTCTTGAAGCAATGCTTTTTGCACTTGATGAGATAAATAGTGATCAAGAACTTTTACCAAATACAACAATTGGTGCATTAATTCTCGATTCATGTAGCAGTGACACTTATGCTCTCGACCAAACAATGGAGTTTGTACGATCATATATGAACCAGGTAAGAAAATAA
>JAPYYR010000258.1:8996-71959 GCA_030523065.1 Aphidius colemani | reverse complement strand
CTAATTTACACGTAAATTTTATTAAATTTATTTATTTAACTTTTTCAGAGTACTAAAAAACCAATGAATCGATTTGAACGTCACATGAAAGCTTATATAGACAACAAAAGAGTTAAAGCTCTTAAACGAGCAGTTGATATATCCATTGAAGGACGTAAAATGTCATTATAATTAATTTTCTTTTATTATTTCATAACTAATTATTGTGGACTTGATAATTATTGTATCAAATAGAAAATCACGATTCATGTAAGACATTAAATATTATTTAATTATAGAACAACTTCGTTAAATATTTATTAATTTATTTTTATTATTACTTTGTTTATACATTGATGGATTTTTTTTTTGTTGTTAAGATTTTAATGGTATATTTGGCCAAAAACAATATTTTTTATGATCTTTTTGATAATCAATATTAGCCTGAAGGGCTGTTTCCATTGTCATTATTTTATTACATGCTGAACCATATAATAATGTTGAATTTTCAATACTGTCAGTATTTTTAACAGGTGGACCTTCAAATTGACTCGGTGTATTTTGTTCATCTTCATTGTCACGTTTTTTTTTCAATTCCATTTTATGACGTATACTTTGTTCTAAAAATTTGACCATGTCATTGTCAATTTGAAACTCCAGTGTGTCATTATTTGTTTCAATTGGATTTTGTTGTTTATGAACAACAAAAGACTCTGAATTTGCTTGTTGATATATTTTATTACGTAAAATTTTGTTTTCTTCTTCAAGTGCAAGACATCGAGACTTCCACCATGCAACATTGTGTCTGTAAAATTAATTAACATAAATATTTTATAATTATGTGTTATTAAATTAGTACCTTTGCTGCCAGTCAATGGCACTTTTATAATTTTCCCAAAATGTCTCAGCAGGCATTGTTGTTAATTGAGAGAGCGAACTGTTACAAGTTGTATTATTAAATATTTTTCTATGTTTTATTTCTTTAACCTCTAATTTTTTTGAAATACGTTCCTTTGCTTTGGCAATTTTCTTTTTCCGTTTACGATTTTTTGTACGTTTTTTTGACACATGCTCCATAATTCATCCTGTAAAATCAAACGAGCGAAATTAACATACAAAAAGTTTACTTAAAAATATAATTGTTGTTTCAAAAAATGACTGCTTAATATAAGAGTCTTTAATCTAATTCAGATATAATTTAAATTATTTAATTTTAATATAAATTCAAGACTTAAATACCAAGTAAACAATAAGCCATTCACAAAAAACATTTGTAAAAAAAAAACAAAACAAGACAACAACAACAACACTGAAGTCGCTACTAACATTAAATTATTTTAGATAGTTACATCAAAAACAATACCTTAAATAACATTTGGTTTGTAAAAAGTTTGTAGTTTATCGAAGAATAATAAAAAGTTTTGTTAGCTGACAATTTATTTGTTATTAATTAATAATTGTTAATAAAAATTGACAAAAATACAATTTATTTGTTATTAATTAATAATTGTTAATAAAAATTGACAAAAATTTCACCTGCGCGTTGTACACAGACCTTTTTTTTAACTGTCAAAAGTTTGTTTAAATCCTAAAGGAATTTCTTCTATACTAATTTATGAATTTATTATTATCAATTTTTGTTGATTTTTTTACATAACAATTAATGTAATTAAAAATAAAATTAATGAGGTTTTTTTAAATGTAAACAGACCTTTACACTCGCGAATCGAGATTAGAGAGAGAGATATATCACTGAATCTTATTTACAAACTATTTATACATATAAATCCCTGTGACCCACATATTTTTTTTTTTTTTATATTTAATTGTTATATATTTACCATATTATTTATCTATAACATGGTACCCACCAGCTGTTGTGTGGTTGTAATTGAAAAAAATATTAAAAACAAAAAAAATTAATCCTAAACAGAAAAAAGATTAATTTTCTCTCTAAAATAAACAAGTTTTATTATTTTCACAAATGTACTCAATAAAAAAATATAATTATTATAAACATAAACATTTAGGTGAATTAAAAAGTTTTTTGTTGTTGTTGTTGTTGTTAACATAAATGCGAACGTCTGTTGGAAAGTTTTGACATAACACACATGTCAGTATATTTTTTTATTCATTATTTTTTAGATAATTATTTATAAATTAATAGAATAAATTTAAAATAATATTATTTAAAACATAATATTGTTTTATTTACATATGAAAACTCTTGTTTATTTTTTTTTTAAAAGAAATTATAAATAAACAAACAAGATGTTTAATAATAGTTGAGTATATTATTTTGATGAACATTGTGATGTTAAAGAATGTCAGAATCACCTTGTACGTCAAAAAAATTGGAGCCATATTGTAATGGTGACCAAGAAAATTTTGAAACATATAATTTAACAAAAAAATGGGAAAAATTTCATAACTGGCTTCATTGTATATGCATTGTAACATTTGATCTGGAGCTAGGACAAGCAATAGAGGTAAAAAAAAAAATGAAAATAAATACAAATAATTGTTGTTTATATAATTTATTAAATAAATATTTCCAATCAACAGGCAATATATCCAAGCCATGTAAAATTATCATCAACTGAACGTTTAAATATTTGTTATTTGGCATTTCCTGATTCAAATTCTGGCTGCAAAGGTGATACAAATTATCATGTTAGAATACGTCAAAGTCCAGCAACAGTAACAT
The DNA here is from genome assembly GCA_030523065.1 of Aphidius colemani. Lineage (NCBI taxonomy): Eukaryota > Metazoa > Arthropoda > Insecta > Hymenoptera > Braconidae > Aphidius > Aphidius colemani. Next base: position 69,273 of record JAPYYR010000258.1, on the reverse strand, counting down.
CATCATATGAAACAAATGGCTTAAAAGAATATAATAAAAAATCTGTAAATTTTTTACAATCAGAAAAATATTATTACTGGGGATACGTGTATTTTCGTCAGGTCAAAGATAAAACATTACCACGTGGATATTTTCAAAAAAGTGTTGTATTAATATCAAAATTACCATTTGTTAATTTATTCAATGAAATAGTATCATTACTAGCACCAGAATATTTTGATATTGGTAAAACAGTTATGGATGTTGCTATTGATGAAATAAATAATTGGCAAAGTCCCATACCAGGACAAATTATTAACTTACCACTTCTTGGTGTCTTAATACAAACTTATATACCAAATAAAAATTACAAAGCAATCATTCCATTAATTGTAAATTCTACAATAAATGATAATATTGATACGACAACAACAACAACAACAACAACATCATCATGTTCATCTTCATCATCATCAACATCATCACCACTAGCATCAAATACATCACGTAGACGTGAATTAACATCAGCATATGAAGGTGACATGTTTGCAAGTTTATCATCAATTGTAAGTCATATACATTTAATTTGGGAATTGGTATTACTCTGTGAGCCAATTGTTATCATGACTGGGTCACCAATAATATGCTCAGAAATGGTACAAGCACTTGTTGCAACAATAACACCATTAAAATACTCAGGTGATTATCGGCCATATTTTACAATTCATGATTCTGAATTTAAAGAATATACATCTGACACAACAATACCACCAGCTGTTATACTTGGCGTTACAAATCCATTTTTTGCTAAAACATTACAACACTGGCCACATATCATTAGAATATGTAATAATTTAATAACAAATAAAACTAATAATAACAATAGCAACAATAATAATTCATCTGATTTTATAAATAATCAAAAATATCGTATTAAAAAATCAGAAAATTTAAAAATACTCGATTCAAAACCTGGTGTTTATACTGAATACAAGCCATTTTTACAAAAAGATAAAGTTATATTAAAAAAATTACTGAGAGGAATTCAAACAAAACGACCAACACAAGTTCAAACAGCTTTGTTAAAACGTCATTTGATGGATTTAACTGAAAGTTTTATGATTCCATTGGAACGTTATATTGCAACTTTAATGCCATTACAAAAAAATATATCACCATTCAAGGTAATTTATATAAAATACTTTTAAAAATAAACAACATTAATAATAGCTAATAATTATTTGTTTTAAATTATTTTATTAGGCAACTCCAAACCCACACAGATTTAATCCAGATGATTTTTTAGCCACATTACCAACGGCAGGACCACAATTAACAATTGGAATAAAAGGTGATTGGGTTGGTCTTTATAAAAAGTTTTTTCGTACACCAAATTTTTCAGCATGGTTTCATTCACGTCATACTGAATTAACACAAAAATTACAAGCACTGCAACTTGAATCTTTAGCTCAAGCTGATTTAAATTCTTGGGTTAAAGATAAACAAGAAGTTGAAGTTGTTGATATGATACTCAGAATACGTCAAAAATTAAAAATAAGTTATGATGATGATGTGCCAATAACTCAATTAATACGTGATAGTCTTTGTATGAAAATTAATGAAATGACTCGTACATTACCAGATGATTTAAAAATAATACTCTGTCAAGAATCTTGACATTTTTATTATTATTTTTACATTTTTAATACAAAAATTAAGTATCAATTGATTATTATAAACTAAAACAAAAGAAAAAAACATTGATTTTTTGTTTTTTTAGATTTTTTAATTGTTCAAGTTTAGAAAAGACAAAATATATATATTTTTTTTCCATCAAGTTTTTAATTTTAATCAAAATAATTAAATGATTTTTAATGTAATTCTAGATGAAATTAAAAAAGTAAAATATTTACATAGAAAAAATAATAAACATGAAATGTATATATTTTTTTTTTGTTTATAAAATTAATTTTTTAGGTATTTTTTTTATACTATGGGATATAAATTAAGACAATGTATTAATTTTAAGATATATGTATTTTAAAAATACAATAATTTTATTTTTCTCTAAATTATTTTGTTACACCTTTCAACATTAATATTCAAATTTTTTTTTTTTTTTTTTGTTATGATTATTGTTTTTAGAAGACAAAAAATATATTTTTTTAAAATTAAATAATTAAAAATTTAAATACAACAAGTAAAAATGAAATGAAAAAAAAAAAAATAGACTAATTAATTTTATTTCTTCTGAGATATTTAAGGGCTTGTTTAGCAGCTGCTCGTTTAGCAGCACTACGTGTTGATCCAAAACCATAAAATTTATGTGTTTTACCAGACACTTGAATTCTAAGTGGTACCATTACACGATTATCCTGAGGAATAACTTCGGCTTTCATGAATTTTGGATGTACAGATGTCATTTCAAATATCATTCTGATTGGTTGTTTCGGTACATTTTTACTGAATTCATCAATTTCATTTTTCATTAAACCATATAAAATTTCCCATACTTTACCAAGATTTTTATTTGTATCTAAATAAATAGCACCAATCATTGACTCAAATATATCAGCAAGTATTTTTGGTACTTCAACATACTCAGCAATATTACATTCTTCTTCTTCATATAATATCCATAATAAATCATCGTCAATTGAAAAATTTCTTTCTGTTTGAAAATTAACAAATTTCTCAATGGATTCATTAATTATTGGTGAATATTGTAATAATGCTGTATGTAAACGATATTTAACACTTAAACATGCAAATGTTATGTTATTAACAAGCGATGAACGCAAATCAGTCAATTCTCCTGGTGATAAATTACCACAATTTTCATAAATATAAACAGTTATTAAAAAATCAATAACAGCATCACCTAAAAATTCAAGTCTTTGATAATCACATGTTATTGAATGTCCAGTATATGATGAATGTGTAAATGCTTGTAGCAAATATATTTTATTATTAAATTTATAATCAATTGATGTTTCAATTGTATTAATCCATGGCATATGTTTCATTGGATCATCATTAGAATAACAATTAACACTTGGTACATTAGACAGTACATTATCAATATTTATATTATTTGGCAATACACCAAACCAATTTAACAACTTTGCTGCACCTTTTAATCCCATATGTTTAAGATAAACACCAGTTAATGCTTCAACACAATCAGATATACATTTATCTTTGACAAATTGTATACCAATAAAATTATCACTACCAGTTTTACCACAATTATCACGTTTACCCCATTTTTTAATTGGCTCAATATAATTATTTAATAATTCATTATTTATTTTACCATTTATTTGTTCATTTGGTGTATAATCAATTTCATAAAGTACACTTGTTGATACTTTATCATTAATTATAATATTTTTAATAATTTTTGGCACACAAAATGATGGTGTTATAAAATTACCATCAGATACAAATTTTTCAATTTTTAATTTACCTGGGAGTTGCTTTTTAACACCACAATAATATAAATTACGATTACCAATAATATGATCTTTGTATATTGTTAAATGTCCTTCACCAGAATTATAATTTCCATATAAATGTACTGATGTTATAAATTTTAAAAATGAATCACCAAGTGTTTCTAGTCTTTCTAAATTCATAGCATCACCAGATAATGATGTTGTTAATGCTCTCATAATGTCAACTGGACTTGGTCCAATATTATTACTATCAACAATATTTATTAAATGTAATAATGGCATTGATGATAAATTTTTTGATCTTGTTGGATGTACATAATTTTTCCCAGTTGATGATGAGCTTTGATGATCATATAATTCATTGTTGGTTAGTGTTATCCTATTATTAAATTGATGATAATATTCAATGTCAATAAATTGTATTGTTTCCATATTTTTATCTAAATCAATTGGTTCTTGTTCTTTTGACCAGGGAAAATTATTTATTTCAAGGCTCAATATGTCAATGTCATTATTAATAAGTAAATTATTAGCGTCATTATTTATTGATAGCTGTGAATTTTTATTTGTTGTATCTTTTGTATTATTTACATCAAAATTATCAAAATCAAAATTATCAATGTCCATATTTAATAATGATTCTGTATCACTGTCATTATCATTATCATCATCGTCATCATTATTGCTATTGTCATTAATATTTTTATCTTGTTGTTGTAAATCAGATAGTATTTTTTCTTGTTCAGTAAATTCAAGTGATGGCCATTTATCAACATCAACAACACCCAAATTAGTATCACGAATTATTTCACATCTCAATTCATCAGCAATAAGTAATTGATTGATACGATGTAATATTGATGGAATTGTTATTGATTTTAACCAATACATTGATGAAAATTTTATGATATTACATAACTCAGGTATAAAATGTTCTTCATGTGTTTCTGATTTACGTTTTTTAGTTATACCTGGTTCACCTTTTGGCAGTATGAAATTTATATTTTTAGTAACTGGTTTAACTTCAAGCAATGGTTGTTTCATATCTGTTGCAATAACTTTATGTTTTTCTTTATAATATTCATAATAATTTGGCATATCTGTTGGAAATGGTGACATTGGATTCATTTCATGACATACTTTTGTAACAATATATACTTCTTGTGATGAACGATATTTTGGTGTAACAATTTGCCAATCTTCTTCAATAATATTACTAAAAGTAAATGATGATGCTGCTGCTTCTGCTGCTTCTGATGACGTACATATTTCCATTGAATTTGAATTATCATTTGAATTATAATGATGATTCATTGTTGCATATGTATTTGCTGGTATTGTTTCAATTTTTTTATAATTATCAACAAGTTGCCAATTAATTTGCCAATTATTATCAATTGGAACAATAAAATAACTATTATCTAAATTATCAATATCATATATTAGAAAATCTTTCAACACACCAATAACATCATCAAATAATATCCAATGAAAATTTTTTAATTTATCAAATTCACATGATGTTAATGTCATCTCACTGTGATTAACAAAAATATTAACATTTAACTGTCCCACATTCATGTATATTGGAAAACTTGGTATTGTTGAAAGTTTTTTACTAGATAATATTGCATAACCAGAATTATCATTGAGATAATTATAAAAAACTTTTTGACGATTATTTGATGGTATTGAATACACTGGTTTGACATTAATAATATGCATGTAAACAATTTTATTTGGCAAAGGTTGTGAATTATAAAATGATGAAATTGGATACAAATCATGTGGTCGTGTGTTATTATTTGTTCCAATCATTGACGTTTTACCAGTATTTATTTCATTTACCCAATTGCTCAAATGAATTGTTATATCTTGAATGATTTCATCAGTATTACGTGGTAATAATTTATCATTTAACTCACCAATTTTATGAAGTTCAATACACGTTTTCATAGCTGCTGAACGTTTTGCCAATTTAATTGATGGCATAACGTCACCATTTATTGTCTCATGTAATGGTGATATTAATGGAAATTTCAATGATACCCAGTATAAAAATTCATCGTCATCTTGATCCTTGACATCATCTTTATGACGTTTGATTTTATGTAGTACAAGTGTTGGTGTACAGCTAATAAATTTTGATGTACCAAGTGATGAACAATATCTATTAACTAATGATACTGCTGATACATCTGTCAATGATGAATGATTACCATTTGATGAAATGAATGTATATGGTTCAATCTTATTTTTACATGTATATTTATAGTTGTTTGTATCAATATTGTCATTATTATTAGCAGTGATATAACATCTTAATAAATTTTCAGTTTTAATCCAATTCAAATACGTGTCATTTAGCTTTTTATCATTAGATGAAATAAACATTGTAAATAAACATGATGAATCTCTTGCACGTCCTTTACTTTGTACGTATGATCGAAAATCAAGTGGTGGATCATAACGTATTATTAATGAACATGTTGGTATATCAATACCTTCATCAGCTACATCAGTTGCAATTAAACAATTTGATACACCTTGGCGGAAACGTATTAATGATTCTTTATTCCATTTAGCAATACACATTGATTCTGGTGTATTTTTATATGGATTATTTGAGTATCCAACAATGTAATCTGGCTCAAGAAATTTAAATTTATCATTTGTCTCTTTTATATCTTTTAATATATGATACAATACTTTTGTTTTAAAACGACGTGCTACAAATATTATACAACAAAATTTTTTATTATTATCACGTTTATTCCAATAATCATTTAATAAATTTAGTAATTTTAAAAGTTTATCATTTGAATTATTTTTTATAAGTTCATAATCATTTGAGTATATTTTTTTATTCATTTCATTTATCATTAATTTTCTTAGTACTGTTAATTGTGTTAGTAGATAATCCAACACAACTGTTGTATCATTATTTTGTGATGATTTTTTCATACATAATAATTGTATCATATGTAATAGAATGACTTTACTACCAGCATAAAGACCCATTGTACTTATATGTTCTTTAATATTTTCAATAATTGATAGTAAACGACGATTTTTAGTTTTTGGCTGAAATGCAACACTTGATGCATGATTACAAGCATCACTTGGTAAACATTTTGATTGTAATATTTCAACTATGTTATCAATTCTTTTATTCATTTGTACATTTAAACAAGTATCAATGTAACATGATGAATCATCAAATGTTGTTGTTTTTTCTTGTACTCTTGCATAGCCAATAACTGATATCATTGAATCAACTGTTATGACTTTAGATTGAAATGTTGATTCTAAAAGTTCAATACTTTCATTAATTTTAGTTGTTTTAATATTTGCATTTAATAGTGTTGCTGATAAGCCTAATATTTTGGGTTGTTGATTCGTTGGAATATGAATAAATTCTTTCATTATTTGTCGCATTGGATGATCACCAACAGCATGATGACATTCATCAAATATTATTAAATTAACTTGAGTAAGTGATAAAAAACTATGATGTAATAAATCAACAAATATTTGAGCAGTCATAACTAGAACTTGGTATTTTTCAAATTCATTAATCCAATCGTTTTTTTTCCAAAAATCAATTTTCATATCACCGCTGTAACCACGACAAGTTAAATCGGTATTTTTTAATATATAAGATGATTGTTGATCAACAAGTGGAACAGTATTAACAATAAATACAGTACGTTTACCACCTTTATTAAAATCAGCTCGTAAATCATGGCTCATATTTTTAATCAACATTATGGCAATGTAGGTTTTTCCAGATCCAGTTGGAAGATAAACTATTGTATTTCCAGCAACTGCTTTTTCATACAAATCAACTTGATACGGTCGTGCTAATAATTCTTCCTCCATTTTAATTAGTTTAATATTTATTTATTTATGTATTTATTAATTGATTAAAATTAACAATTTTTCCTTGAGAAGTTTTATGGTTACCTCTTTGGATTGAAACAATGAAATAAAATTCAACAAAGGTAAACAGTGTACAGTGTACACTAGCCTTAATTCATGGCGTTTATTTGTTTATTTTTTTAATAATTTTTCTCAATTCAATTTAGTTTGATTATTATTTTTTGCAGTCACTATATTGAACTTAATTTATCAGCAATAATTTTTCATTTAAACAATAAAATACCAGTTGAAACTTGTCAGAATAATTCAAAGTGTAACATCAACATTCAACAATCAACATAAGCCAACTTCTTCAACTGTTATTGTTGTTGTGTCATTCATATCCCATTGTGTTTATATTTTTTTTTGTAATCAATATTTACAATGACCAGAAAATGTGCTATAAAAGATTGTGATTGCACAAAGTGTCTTCCACTGTATTCCTTTCCTATCGGTGATTACGTTCGGTAAGTAAATTCAATTACTGCAAATGAGCAATTGAATTGTCAAACAAAAACATAATAAATAGCTTTTTAAAATTTTCATTAATTAATATGTTATTTCTCGACAGTTGTTTGAAATGGTTAAGAGCTACTGGACAAAGAAAATTTCTTGATTTACCATTTGTTCAATTGGCAAGTCGATGCATTTGTAAATGTCATTTTGGAAAATGGGCACCAGCTGTCAGAGGTAAATTAAATGTTGGTGCATATCCTACTCATTTGTTGCCTCCTCATCAACTATCAAATCATGACCTTCGAGCATATTGTGTGGAGCAAAACAAATTGGCAGCTTTTGAAAAATTGATTGAAGAAAACAATGACAGCGAAAATATAGCTAATGAAACTTTAACAAATGAAGCTACTACTCAGCTGTGCGAAGTTAACATTGATGAATCATCAATTGTACCACAACCAGAATCATCTATTGTTGATGCAAATCCTACTCTCTTAATGCCTCAAGAAATTTCTAATCAGGATCTTCGAACTTGTTATAAAAAATTGTCAGTCTTAGAAAATTTTGGCAAAGAAAATAATGATAAAGACGATGTAAATATAGAACTTTTTATTAGTAAAGCTTTTTCTCAGCAGTGTGAGACAGACATTGCTGAGACATCAGTCAATAATGAAACAAATATTGAAGAAAATTTCTCTGCTAGTACAGCTTTGATCAACCTAACTCCTCAACAAAAAGCTATAATAGCAAAATATCAACGAAGAAGACCCTCAAGTGAGTGTTATTAACAAAAAACTTTCTTTTAATTTTCATCAAGTCGTTTAGCTTAATATTTGACTTTTAATAGCTGCAACTGTCAGAGCATCCAAGAAAAGTTTGTGGACCAAACTAGGACTTCCCAATGACAGGATATATTATCATCCTATTATGCAACTTGTCTTGACAAAGCTCATAGAACAAGCAAACACAATTAAAAGACTTCAAAATAAAAATAAAATTGAAAAACAAAAATTGAAAAAACTCATCAATCCAAAGAACAGTAGGACGGTTAGTAAATTAATCTATAATTAGTTGTTTAATCAATTAGAAGTAGAAACAAAAATTAGTAACTGCTATTGTCATTATAGCGATCTGGACCTCAAAAAAATTAACGACACGAGGATTTTTTTTGCTTAAAAGCTACTGGCAAAGTACAAAGTGTAAACTTTATTACTATTAACTTAACAAGCCTTTTTTGTTATATTTAATTATTATTATTATGCTTGTCGCAGTTGCATCTATTCGATTGAATTTAAAAAAATATTTTGCTTTGAAAGAAATGCAAAAGAGTCTCGAAACGCTGAAAGAGTAAGTTTCGCTTATTTTTGTTACATTATTTTCTATTTTAACACTTATTTAGATAATGTTGATGAGAAACTAGTGATAAGTAACTGAAAATTAAAATGATCTTGGTCATTTTTTTTTGCTGATAATATTTAAAAAATATTATTTTTTATATCGTTGTTTGTAGTTTTAATAAATAAAAATTATCAACTGTTTAATTTGTCTTTTGATTTATAGATATTAATAAATTATACAAGTGAATATCAAAAGGAAAAAATAGGATGATCTTCAAGATATCTTTGGTGAAAGTAAGATAAATATACTTATAATTTTCTTTCAAAAAATTTTACGTTAACAATTTTTATCTAATGAAATTAAAATACATTTGAGTAGATCAACTGGGCAAATAATAAATTGCGTAATTAGCAGGACAAAGCCCCACCTTTTTTTCAGTAATAAATGTTTTTTTTTTTTTGTTTTTCGTACCGGTAAAATGTCACTGGAAAATCATAAAACACCGGTAAATAAACAGTTCTACAACTACGTCAGTCACGCCCCTCTCTCTAACACTCCAACCAACCCTATCAGTATCAACTATCAATAGAAACTTTTTATCAGCTTCATACAGTCCGCGCACGGACGTCGAAATAATATTATCGTCCGTGAATATCATAAATACTGCTTTAAAGCTCTAACAGCTTTTCTTTTTTCTTCTTTTCTTTTCATCTCTTTTTTTATTTTTTTTCCTATAAATTTACAATCTTCTCTTCAAAATATACAAAAAGCTATCATACAAATCATTCCAGTGTTATCAGCTCAGCCCAATCTAAAAATATTTTGCCATTTTTTTTCTTCTTCTACTCTGAATATTATTCTGTCTAAAAAACAAAAAAACATGATATTGAAACAGAATTTTTTGAAGGTGAAATTGTTTTGCAAAATGCGTATGTGAAAATATCAAATTACAAAAAATTGTTGACAACAAACATCATCAATTAAAGAAGCAAGGAATCATAATCTCCAGTTGTAAAATAATTTTGTAAAAGGTAAAATAATATTTCAACTTAAGACGTAATAAATACCGTCTACATGTATGTACGTATATTTTTTTTTTTTTGTCTATTACATATATGTTTGATATGAAAAATAAGTGCGCATAAATAATTAATCTGTAAATATGTCTATGATACATATATATTGACAAAATAATCAATACGATATACATATACGTATTAATTTATCAAACAACTTAATAGTCATCATGTTTTTATGAAAAATATTATTTAAAAATTGTATATTTATATGTTAACAAGTGTTATTTTCAAGAAAATGATTATTATTTTTAATAGAAAATCAAGGAAAATGTCGAGCCGAGAAAAACCACCCCCAGGATTGACAATTGATCGGGCGGCATTTCTTTTATTGCGAGTTAAAAGAGCATTTAAAAAGAAGAAACAACAACGAAAAGATAAAAAGTATATATTTAAATTGAAAAATATATAATAATATTAATAATAAAATAAAAACAATTAAATATATTTTTAGCACAACAAGTGGAGAATCTAAAATAGATGTAAAATCATCATCAAATTTAACAGCTGATGGTGATAAAAATTATAATGGTGATTGTTGTCGTCCAGCTCCATTGTTAAGATCAAAAACTTTGCCATCAATAGTCGTACCTGGTTTGAGTATATTACAAAAACAAATTGATGCTCGGTACACTGTTAATAATACAGGTACCGAAATTATAATAATTATTAGATAATATCAAATACCACTATCATTAAAAACAAAAATATATATAAATATTATAGATTTAGATATGTGTTGCCACCGTCCCATCCACACCATCACTCGTTATTTCGTTAAATCAACCATAGCCAAGAAATCGAGTAGACACGATGAGACTTTATTTGATTTCAAGCTGGCACAACGGACATCATCAATCGGTTATCCATCAACACCACCACCACCATCACTGACGACACCACTAGCCATCATCCAACATCATCAATCAAGTGCAACAAATTTCTTACACCAAGAATTCTTTTTCCTGATGATAATTATGGTGATTATTATAAATTTCTTCAACAAATCATGTTACATATGACAGACTAAAATACAGAGAGATTTATATTTATTTTTCATTGTTATGTGTAGCAACAGGAGAGAGAAGAGTATCTGAAAGTGGTGTGGAAATTAGAAATCGTAAAGGTTTGCATTGCAGTGATGACATCAAATCTCTATCATCATCTGGCAGTTCAACTGGTAATTCTGGTCATAAAGTAACAACATCACAACCATTGACACGTCTTGCAAGGTTTTTAAATCAAAAACCCAGTATCATACGACCTGATGATAATTTACGTCGTCTATCTTGGGAAAAGTATGTATGAAAAAAAATTATTATTCAATACAGTGGCTATTTAAATAGTGTTATAAAATGAATTAATTAAACTTTACAGACGTGATGAAAATAAAAATAATAAAATTGAATTAGCTAATTCAATGACGTGCAATGTTCCAAGAAGTACTTCAATCGATTCAATTGCTTATCTTCATCAGGATTGGACAACTGTATCATCAAGTAGTCCAATGTCAGCTAGAAGATTTTTTGACTGGAGACGAGGCAGTGGAAATGATCTTACAAATGATCCATTATTTTCACCTGCATCATCGAGACAAAGCTTTAGTCCTTGTCCTAGTCCAACACCAAGTCAACTAAGTCAAAATTTACAAACTCCACTTTTACGAGTACGTAATTCATTGACTGATCGTTCAAGTCTCATTGTTAGCAGTAACATTGGTAGACGAATTAAAGGTCATCGAGCCATCATTGGTGAGTTTATTATATCATTTATTCTTCTTGTTATTTTATTTTTTAAAAAAAATCCAACAAGTATTAGTCTTAACAAAATCTCTGGGTAATTCTATCAAGACAAAATAAATATCAATGAGACCAAGACAAAAAAAAGTTTAAAGCCTTGAGTTAAATAAAATAAAAAAAAAAATATCAAAAGTTTCATGGTACCAATTGGAACCCACTGAAACTTGATGATTAATCATCTCTTTTTAACCCTTCCACTATTTCATAATTATATTCATTTGACTACAATCAGCTTGAATCAGCTCATCAGCAAAAGAAAAAGAAAGAAAAAAAATACCTGAACAAGCATAATAATCAACACAGACATACTCTCTTCACATACACACTAATGTGCACCACTGTAAAATATTGTAAACTATAACAGACTGTAGTTTCCACCATGATACCTGTAAAAAAAATTACAATAGTATACCTGCTTTCTGTTGAATTTGCTGCCAAGTGGCTGCGAAGTGAACTGGTGAGCACGCTTCTTATAAAGAATACCTGGCAACACATTAGAAAAAAATAATAAGAAATAAAAATATTCAAAATGTCATACTGTTGCATTTTAGAATCATGTATTGTGTCAAATGTGAATGACAGTGTTAACAGTGATATTAAAAAAATTATTTTATATACTTTTAATTAATGAAATAACAAGTGTTCATTTTATATTGACTTGTGGTAATACTTGTTAGCAACAGCATCACTATATTAGTACAAGGTAAAAATAATATAAATGTACAATCATGCACCTGCAAATTAACTATAGTTTATAATAATTAATACAAATTTATTAAACTCATAATTTTATTATACGATAAATATGTTTAATAATTTATCAATAATTATCTTTTGATCTTTGACTACCATTTTGTATTCGCACTCGTTTGCTATATAAATCCTTTCTTTTTACATAAAAATCATAATAATTGGAGTAAAAAATTATGTATTTTTTTATACTGTATTCAATTGAATTTAACAAGATTTTTTTTTTTATCTTTTGGTTATTGCAATCTTCTCTGCACCTTTTTTTTTCATTACTATTATATATTTCTCTGTCTATTTTTCTCTTTCTTTTTCTCTTTTGAGGGAAAACAATAAAACAGCATGAACAGCAACATAATAGAAATTAAATTAAAAGAAAAAGAGCTGTAAAAGTATGACTATTATATTATGTATCCATTTTTTTTATGATATTTTTATTTAAATTATTATAAATATATATTTTTAGCATTTATTAATACGTTCAACTGAAGTATATTTGCATAAAATAATTTTTGATATAATTAATTAAACAAATAGAGACAATTTTATTTATTTAGAAATGAAAAGTAATTAAAGTTTCAAATAGAAGACCATGCTTGATGTTTTAAAAAATATTACTCTATTATTAACAAAATTTGTCTTGAAAATTTATTAAAAATAGAATAAAGAAAAAGTTTCGAAAGTTTTGAAATACAATTAAAAAATGCGTTGACGATTTCTCTGTATTATTTTCTTAAAACAAAAATGAAAACCATTTTTATTTTATTTGATACTAGAGAGAGCTCTAATGTTAATGAAACATAACACTCTTTTGATAAAATTATCAAGAGTTAATTCAATTTATCTCTTGCAATTTTGTATGAAATAATTATTTATTTTGCCGGAATTAGTTTAAATTTTCTTGAACTGTGCCAATTCCGGAAAATTCATAGAAATGAAATTACTATAATTATCAAAGAGGATATCCTTTTTTGTTGGTAGAAAATTAATTTATTCTCTTATCAGTATTTAGTATTGATTTAGCTGTACTAAACTATACACAAAATGCCATCTGTTTTGTCATCATAATATAGCATAGACAGTGGGACTTGATGGGACCCATTATTATTTATGAAAAGAGGGAGAAAAGGACCAACAGGAACGCTTCCCTTTCCACATAAAAAAAAGTCCCATTAATGCCCATCAAGTCCCACTACCTGTTTTCATACCATATGATATAATAAAAAAAAAAAAAAATTATAAAATTGTAGAAAGGGAATGATAAACAGTTGGCATAAAAAATTTTTACCCTTGAAAAATAATTATTTTACTAGTATAGTTTAAATTCTATGTGACTTGCACAATTTTCATATGCAATTTATTGACAAACTAAAAAAAATAGTAAGTCATTTGTAGCTGTTTTTATTTTTATTTTTATTAACAATATTATTAATAATGAAATATTAAATAATAAAAGTGTCTTGAAATAAAATCAATTTAAAAAGTTTATTATTAAATTAAATATAAAAAAAAGAACAATAATAAATTGAATAAACAACAATTGAAGTATATAGATATAATTTATGTTTCAATTTATGATTGAAATAATTTAACAAATCTTAATTGGTAAAAAAAAATAAAGACAGTGAAGCGGATGTAATGATTGATTAAATAAAATGATGTGATTTCATGTGGCTATTATTTTTTATTAAAAAATTGGTCACCACATGCGGGCCTTACAACAAAAAAAATGCAAACATAACGAATAAAAATGTGGCGTCGATTGACAATATGTAAAAAAAAAAAAAAAAAAAAATATACTTGTCATGTGTATGAAGTTTAGTACAATTTTTAGCCACTAAAAATTGTTGACAAAACATTAAAATTTTGTTTATAATATGAGTGTAACAAGTATCGTTGTCAAAATAATAAATAATAAAAATGAAATTAAATAGAAAACAATTAAATAGTCCAAAAATTGATGTAAAAAAACGTATTATTAGTGTTCGTGCAATGCCCAACCTAAAAAAATCAAAATCATATATGGCATCAGTTAAATTGATGTCAAAAAAAATACGTTATAAAACAAATTCATCAGATAAATATACAACACTTGATGAAGCTAAAAAATCAAATGACATTACAGATTATTTAGATGAAAATATATCACATGAATTTTATCAAAAAATGAAATTAGCAATATCTCCAATAAAAAAGACAAATAAAATTAAAAAAATTAGCAAAAAAAAAGTTAAAAATAAATATATTGATGAAAATAATGAACCTGATAATAATGAAAATACTTATGATGATAAACAAATTTTTTGTACTAAAAAAATTGGCTATGAAAATCCAACATTTACCATGGATCAGTCACTTGATTCATCACTGACAAATTATCTTTTTGAACCAATTGCAACTAAAGAGGATGATGATGATGTTGATGTTGAAGATGATGATGATGATGACGATGATAACAATAATCATCATCAAAATAAAACTGTAATAAATGACAATAAAAATCAGTTAACATCAAAGGGAGGACAAAGCAAGTTGTCAATTGTTTTTGGTGAACCAGATAGTATTATAACAAAAAATGCATTATGGTGTGATAAATTAAATAAAATTGATACTAATATTATCAATAATATTAATGATAAATCAATCAAGTGTAATGATGATCAAAAAAGAGATAAAAATAATTATGATAGTGAAAATATGCCAGGTTTATCATGGTTTACTAATCGAGCAACTAGTTTTCGTTGGAAATATAATCGTGATGATACAAGCAGTATGTTCACAATAACATCAAACATTTTTAAAAATAATTATTTATTTATATTATTAAATTTTTAATTTATTATCATTTTTATTTTGTTTATTTTATATAATTTTTTATAATTTTTTTCTTCATATAATGTAGAATTGCAGTCATATCAAGGAATGGATTTTTTGGAAGGATTATCAAAAAAAAAACAACAAAATCATCATAATTATCATCGTCATAATCAAAATTTTCAACATCAACAACAACAATATTTAAAAACAGGAACAATTAATCCTCTTACTGCACAATCCTCCCTCAACATACATTTGCATGGTATTATTATTTATGTTAATTTTGATCCTAAAAAATTATTTATTTATCAGCATTAAACATTACAATTATTCAATAATAATTTATGTTAATTTTTTCTTTTTTTTTTTCAGCATTATTTACTGCAATTGAACATGGTAATTTAGAAAAAATTAAAACAATTTTGGAGACGGCTGATGTTGATATTAACAGGTATTATTTATTTATTTAAAAATAAATTTAATAAATTTTTGTTGTTATTAATAAAGAGCTTGTTATACTAAATTATGATGTTTTTAATTTTTATTTAGTGTTAATAGTGATGGATTGTCACCGTTAGATATTGCTGTGTTGTCAAATAACAAAGCATTAATTAAAATATTAATTGCACATGGATCACAAGAAGGAAATGAATGCAAGTATCCAATAATAATGGCCTATAATATTATAAAAATGATTGAATAAATGATTTAATGTTATTTAATTATTTAATTATTTATTTGTTTAGATAAAACAACAGAGTGTTTAGGTAGTCATTTGAGATCTATGCTCGTATCAGTAGAACAAAGACTTGGTGAAATGGGTGGAAATGGTAATAATGGAATATTAGGGACAAGTGGAGCATTATTTTTAGATGCAGGAAGTACAAGAGCAAGTTTTTCAGCAGCTCATAATAATTTAACTGGATGTGGTGGTAATGCTGAAGAAAAACAAGTTGCACTTTGGGAACGAAGAATTGGTACATTAAGAAAACTTGTTAAAAGTTTTGATCAAACAAGTAAGTTTTATTGTTATTTTAAATTGAATTATTATTTATTATTTGTATTTATTGTTAATTTTTTTTTATTATTTTAGAACCACCTGATGTTCCAATGTGTGTTAATATAAGTGTTATTGGTAGTAAGTCAGTGATGATTGAATTACAAGATACTGAAAATGATGAATCATATGCATGTACAAAATTTAAAATTCAATGGAGTTTTGATGATGATTTTTCTGTTATTATTGGAGAAAAACAAGTTCTTAATATGAAAAAAAAAGAATGTCAAATTGATAGTCTTATACAAGGAAAAAAATATTATTTTAGAGCATGTTGTGGTAATTTAAAAGGATACAGTCAATTTTTATTATCAAGTCCACCATATGTTGTGCCAAGTAGTTGGCGTGATATTGATGGACAAATACCAAGATTTAGTGGTCGTCTTGAACAACTTGATGAGCTATTTAATGATATTAAAAGACCAGAATATTCACAAGATACACCAGCTCTACAACGACGTAATCATAAAAAGAAAACAACAATTAAACAACTATTTACAGCAACAAGTAAATTTCAAAAAATTTTACGTCGTGGTGTTTATTTAACTTGTCTTATTTATCATGAAGATAAAGTACTTGTTACAAATGAAGATTTTTTACCAGTTATTGAAGTTGATGAAACTTATCCAAGTTGTATATACAATGATTTTCATTGGTTAATGAAAGTATCATGTACATGGGACGATATTAAAATACTCAAACAAGATATGGAAAGAAGTAATGGTAGTCCAGCTAATCATTTTCGTCTTAAATTACTTCAAGCTGCAGCACAAATGCAAACAGCATTATGCATACAAGACTTAGGCCAAGTATATCATAAACCAATAAGAGATATTCAAGGTACACTTGTATTTTCAACGATAAATTATATTAAATCACCAAAACTTGTATCAGTACTTAATAGCAGATGGTTACCATTAAATAAAGTTATGAAAAAATTAGTAATACATGAAGATAGTAATGTTGCTGATATACTAATGGCAAGTATACAGGATCAAATGACGTATCATCAATTAAGTAGTATTAAATTAACAAAAGGTCTTTATTTGGGTTATTTAAAAATGCAAAGTAGTGTTGATTTGATACAAGTTGTTGTACCATCAAAAGCACCAAATTCATTACCACATTTTAAAATACGTGATAATTGTCATGTATCAGCTGAAGAATGGGATTATTTAAAAAAAATTAAAATTAATTACAATGAATTAACGAATGATCATCATGATAATGAAATAAACAACAATAATAATGATAATAAAAATGAAATAGCTGATAATAATAAATATAAAAATGCAAATGAACAGCAACGTTTATTTGTTGATAATGTTGCATCAACAGCAAGAAGATTATTTTCATATATGGAAATAAATAATGATGAATCACTTAATCATAGATTATATGATGCTGAGGTTATTGAGCTATCAGATGAAGTATCATTTTTAATAATTGTACCACCAGCTGAAACAGCATGTTCTGTACCGGGTACAAGAGAAATTTTATTACAACGTGGTGATTTATTATCATTACCAATTCAAGTATTTGAAATGGTACATTTATTAGCATATCAAAAAAATGTTATACAACGTTATTCAAGATTAAGTTGTATACTTGAATTAGATACAATACATGCACAACATAATCATCGTGAAGCATTTAGTACAATTGAATTAACTGAAGCTAAAAATAAATTAGCTAAACTTGAAAAATTTCAAACACAAATGAATACAATATGGAAAGGCGCAAGATGGCTTATTGATGTTATAACATTTGCTAGAGATAGACAAACAATGTCTGGTATATCAATTAAATATTTATTAAATATTGAAAGAAATAATAAAACAAATGGACTTAAAAGAACTTTACTTCAATTACCATCACGTGATACAAAAGTTGTTAAATCAAGTCCTGGTCGTGGTAGTTGGCCAGGTCCAAATATTTGTCTTAATAATAATAACAATAATAACAATAATAATATTATTAATTCAGGAAAAATAAATTTATTAAATACTGAATTTAGTAAAAGTGAACAACACTTGACAACTGATATTGTTTGTCGTTCAAGAAAAGCAAGTGATACATCAAATTTTTCAACTGGTTCTGAACCAACAAAACCAACATCATTATTCATTGATAATGATGATGTTGATGATGATGATAATAATAGTAATAATCCTGGATCATTAATAAAAAATTCATCTATATTGCCACCATCAAAATCTGAAGATACATTATTAATTAATAAATATAGTAATTCATCATCGATAAATACTACTGGTGTTACAAGTGGACTATCATTATCAGCATCAACTAGTCCACAATTTTATGTAAAACCTCTTGTATATGGTAATGCATTATTAAGCGATTCAGATTCATTACAGTCAGTTAATAGTGATGAAATTAGTAGTAGTGGTGGTGGTGGTGCTGGTGGTAATTTACATCAACATTTAACTGGTACAAATAAAAAAAAAATAAAAGATAAAACATTAAAAATTAAAAATAAAAAACCAACAGCAAGTGTTGCTGCAATGGCGAGTAATTTATTATTATCATCATCATCAACATCATCATTACCACCAATGAATACACATAATGATGATATTAAAGACCAAATGACAACATCAACAACAACAATAACAACAATGCCTGCTCCAATGCCGGGTATATTACAAGTTTTTGCAGCCTATGATACAGGTTTAGCAGCAGGAACAAGTTTAAAACTTCATGTTACACCACGTACAACAGCACGTGAAGTTGTTGATCTTGTTGTTAAACAGCTCAATATGGCTGTTGTACTTAAAGGACAAGAAGGACCAATTTATACAGCTGATGAATTACCTAATTTTTGTTTAGTTGCAGTTATTGGTGCTCGTGAACGTTGTTTACGAGATGATTTTAAACCATTACAATTACAAAATCCATGGAAAAAAGGACGTCTTTATGTCAGACTGAAGCAAGATGTTCTTGCTGCACTTACAATTAATCCTATTAAAGAAAAACATTCAATTCCATTACAATATTTTACCGAGTCAATATGTATTTATAATTAGTTTTTTTTTTTTTTTTTTTTTTGTTTAATTTTCTTTTATGTTTTTTTTTATTAATATAGACATAGAGAAATGAATTATGATATTTTTTCATTATTAATTATAAAATATTATTGCAATGTTGCTATTTACACAGCAACAATTTAATAGACTGCTATAGATTTAATTAATTATTAGATATGTTTTATAGTTGTATAAAAAAAATTAATAAATAATTGAAAGTAACACCATTGAAAATATGAAAAATTAAAAACATCGAAAATACATAAGTGATTGATATTAAAATATAAAAAAAAAAAACACCATTAAATATTTGAAATGTTTAAAAAAATTAATTAATAAATTAACTAAATGTCCATTTAATATTAATGAAATTAACAAGTGTTGAAAGAAAAAAACTTATAATTTATTTATTTTAATATGAATAATTTATAATTGACAGTAAAAAAAAAGAAAGAAAATATTAAAAATAAAAATATGTAAATTAGATATTTTTTATTTATTAAAACTGTTATTTTATATTTTTCTTTATTAAAATTATTATGAAGAATATAGATTATTTATAGTTCAATTATCCACGTATTTGTGGTAAAATAAGACAACACCACCCATTAATGTGTGATTAAATATGGAAGGCTGCTTTTGTGTTTATCAATGTAACACTTAAGATAGTATATTAAAAAAAAAACGTTATTTTAGACCAATAGATAGATGAATAATAACAATAATAATTAAAACAAAAAACACCAATAATAACACCATTTAATAAATGTAAAATTTTTAATTTAAAAAAAGAGCAACAAATTAATTGATATTAATAAATTTTATGAATTATTATATATGTAACTATAAATATATATACAAACAAAAGTATCAATTGTTTAACGGATTACAATAATAATAATAATATTGATGAGAATAATCAATAAGAAAAAAACATTGTTGTTATTTGTTATCCTTTCCTACTTATAATTATAAAGAAGAGAAATGAAGTCTCTCTTCGAGTAATTTGTTAGTTATCACAATGACAGGGGCCTTTATTTTATTTGTTTTTGTTTGATTTATCAATTTATTCATGTTGTTTACACATTACTAATTATAAAAGACGTTGATAAAGCAATTAAAAGGCTATTTAATGAGACATAATTTAGCCAAATAAGTCAACAGGTAAGTCACATCCTTATCTTGATCATTTGCCATCAGTATTTGCTTCATTTAACAAAATAAAAAGCTATTTTTATGCCTAGAAATAGATAATATTATTTCTAAAAATAATTTCTAGTTTTTTTATAAAATAAAATAACATAAAGATAAGATAAACATACAGTTTCATGGAAAATAATTACATCTCGTTGTTTTAAATATTTATTTTATTCAAAAAAAATAAAAAATAGATTTATTTATCATAAAAAAAATAAAAAAGCTTTATGAATATTAGAGAAAGTAAACTACAAATTGATAGAGAAATGAGTCAATTTAATTTTAAAGAGGCTAACGATGTTATTCAGTTATAAAATGTGATAAATAAATTTTTTTTATTTTCGATTAGGAAATAGTGTTTAAGTGGTAATACAATTAATTTGCTTCGATTAAACGACTTCATATTAATTAATATATTTATGCCAATATGAAAATAAAATAAAAATCTCAAAAATAATATCAAAATTTACTAAAAAAAATTGTTTAATAATTCAACTATGTAATTAACATAAAAAAATAAAATATTTTTCAAGTTTAAGTTGATTTTTTTCTCTACGTTATTCTCATTTGATCATTTGAATAAAATATTTGGATGAATTATAATAGAAATGATATGGGTAAAAGTATATGGTATAATATTTGAGAGTATATTTTATTGAATGATATCTTTTTACGTAGAAATATTCAAATGAGATATATAATGGTCACAAGAACGTCGTATTAAGAGGCTCAGGGCACCGACCTACACCTGTTTTACATATACATACAATTTCAACCGGTAACAGTAAAAAAAATCTTGAAATAATCAAGTAAAAAAAAAAAAAAAATATCAAATGTTAAATACTTGTGGTTCCATACCACCACAAACTGATGAAAACTCAATAAGAAGACTTGATACGCTTGAATTCCAGTTAGTTAGTGACTTTCTGTCAACCGGTCCTCTTAATTTCTTCAAAAATTTTTCATTTTAAATAATAATCAAGACCAATAATATATTTTTTTAAATTATGAATTTCATACTTTGTTGGTGAGTTGTTAATATTTTTTTAAATACAAATTTTTGTTTCTCATCTTGTTATACCGTTATTTTATGATTTAATTTAATTTAATTTATTTATATTCAATTAGCTTTGTTATTATTCATCTTGTGGTACATTCAAAGCAAAATGAATTGACTAAAAATGATACAATTATTGGAATTGATAGTTTAAATATCGAATCAACAGAAAAATATTTTAATGAAGCTGAAGAATATGGACTTCAAGAGATGAACAAATTTTATGATGTTGAAGAACCAAAATTATTTTCAAATGGTATTTTAATGATAATAATAATAAAACAACTAAATGTATTTCGATAAATAATTTAAATTTTATGTAAAGGTTTATTTTTAACTGATGAGCATCCAGCAAGATACGTTGCAGCATTTAATCGTCAATCAGATGAGGCAAAAAATTTATCAAAATTAGCATATGCAGCATTAAAAGGTTCAAAAAAATTAGTTGAAATATTTGGTAATTCATCAAATGCATTTCTTAAAAATGTTAATCATAAAGTAACATCTGGTCTTCGTGAACGTTGTCAAAAGCGTAATTTTCCTTCATGTTCATCAACAAGTAAAAAATATCGTACCTTTGATGGCAGCTGTAATAACTTTCAGCATCCATGGTGGGGTTCAGCAATGTCAAAATAGATTTATTGATCCAGTTTATGATGATGGAATTGAAACAATTAGAAGATCAAAAAGTGGCAAAGCTCTTCCAAGTCCTCGTGAAGTTTCCAGAACAATTCATGTTGATAAAAATATTCCATTGGAAACAGTGACACACTTGTTAATGCAATGGGGACAATTTATTGATCACGATATAACTGGTTAAAATTTTTATCAAAACATATTTATCAAATTTGTTTATAAAAATTATTATAATTAATATTTAATTTTAGCTACTGCACAGAGTCGAGGTTTTAATGGTACATTTCCACAATGTTGTCGAAATCGTGGAAGTGAATTTCAACCACCACATTTGATGGTTTATAAATTTAAATATATTTCTCTTTTTTTTTTTATATTGTTGATTAATTAATGTTAATAATAAATAAATTAATCTTAATATTTTAGCATCCAGATTGTTTGCCAATTATTGTTGATTCACGAGATGATTTCTTTGGTAAATTGGGTGTACGTTGTTTGGAATTTGTACGTAGTGGTCCATCACCAAAAGAAGATTGTGCATTTGGATCAAGAGAACAACTTTCACAAGTTTCAAGTTACATAGATGGTTCAATGATTTACAGTAGTAACACTGCTCACAGTAATAGTTTAAGAACATTTAAAAATGGTAAATTTTTTAGTTTTTAATTAATTAATAATTGAATTAATAATTTAATAACTTTTTACAGGATTATTACAGTATGGAAAGTTAAATGGTGAACCTGATGATTTATGCAGAAGAGGATCATTGGCAACAAGTTGTTTTAGAGCTGGTGATGCTCGTTTAAGTGAACAGCCAGCATTAACATCACTTCATGTTGTTTTTCTACGTCTTCATAATAAAATAGCAACAGAATTAGCAGCTGATAATTCACATTGGGATGATGAACAGTTATTTCAAGAAAGTCGAAAAATTATTGGTGCAATAATACAACATATTACCTACCAAGAATATTTACCACTTGTTATTAGTAATTTTATTTTGATTTTATTTATTGATTTTTTTTTTTGTCTTTTTGTTTGTTTGTTTAAATTATATGATATTTTTTTTGTTTTTATACATCAATAGGTCCCAAAGTTATGGAAATTTTTGATATTGAATTATCAAAAAGTTATTCAAATGGATATGATCCTTTAGTTGATGCAACAGTTGCTAATTCATTTTCATCAGCTGCATATCGATTTGGACATTCACTTGTTCAATCAAAATTCGATAGATATGATAAACATCATAATTTAATAAGCAACAGTAAGTCAATGGAAAAAAAAAGCAGCAGCTATGTGTATTCTCTTTAATTTTAATTGTATTAAATGTTAAAATTTATTTTACAGATGTTACAATTCATGGAGAATTTGGAAATAAAGCTGACTTACAAAGTGCTGGATCAGTTGATAGATTACTTCTTGGTATGGTTAATCAGGTATCACAACGTCGTGATGAATTTATAACAAAAGAATTGACAAATCATCTATTTCAATTTCCTGGTTTTCCATTTGGTATGGATTTAGCAGCAATTAATATTCAACGTGGTAGAGATCATGGTCTTGCACCATATGTTGAATGGCGTAAAATTTGTAATTTAACGACAATTAAATCATGGAATGACATGAAAAATAGAATACCAACTAAAACAATACAAAAGCTTAGAAAACTTTATGAAAATGTCGATGATGTTGACTTATTTACAGCTGGTATTGCTGAAAAACCACTTATGAATGGACTTGTTGGACCAACATTTGCTTGTATAATTGCTCAACAATTTAGTAATCTTAAAAAAGGTGATCGTTTTTGGTATGAAAATACAAATGATCATAAACAATTTACCATGAAACAATTATCACAAATAAAACGTATTACATTATCAAAAATATTATGCAATACACTTGATAATATTGAAACAATTCAACCATCTGTCTTGCTAACAGTTGATGGAAAAAATAATACACGTCTATCGTGTAATGAATTTGAAGAATTAAAATTTAATGATTGGGCTGAAAGAAAGCCAAGAACAGCCAATTCAACACGTAAATTTCCTCGGCGTAAACCAGTTAAAACAAATGTTAATCAAAAAAATAGAATTGTCGTTAAAAGACCACATGGAACAAATGAAAATGTAACAATTGTTGTACAAAATCATGCAATAAGTTCACCAGTATTTATCACTGATTCAGTTTACACTTCAAATGTTAAAACTGTACCACAACAAACATCAGATTCGTCAATTGATTATGAATCATTTGAAGACAACGATTCAACTAGTGAAAAACCATCAGCTGATTCAACAACAACATCATCATCAACAACAACAACAACAACAACTGTTCAACCAGCACGATTCAATGATTGGATTGCAAATTCTAGAAATCCAGCACAATCAGTGTGGCCAAATTTATATAGTCCAATCATTCCAAATCCACCAGTTGTCTCAACATTCATCAATGGACAAGATTCTTCCAGATCACATTACTTTGAAAAAAATGTATCAAAGCCTTCTTCTACAACTGATAATAATAAATTCATATCTGTTAGAATCATTGAAAAAAATCAACAAGATATCAAAAATTATAATGAAAGTATACCTGTTATTCAAGAGAACATGGAAAAATTTATAAAACATGATGATTCAAGTACTGATGAACTTCCAAAGCCCATTTTAAAACGTACATTATAAAATTACAATTTTTTAATTATTTATTTTTCTTTTTTTTCTACTGTATATTATATTTGTAAAAAATTAATTATTCAATTTCTATTTTACAGTGCTATTTTAATAAAATATTATTTAATTATTTATAAATAAATAAATTATTTCATTCTATATTTTGAGAAATTTTTCTACCCTTTTTGTTTGTGTGTTAAAATTATTTTAAACATTTATAATTTATTTACTCGACTTTTTAGGCAATAATGACCGTAATTTATACAATAAGCCAGTAAATATAATTTAAAAATAAAAATCCCTAGATTTCCAAGTGCTTAATTAGCTAAATGTTTTTGTCATTTGACAATTAATTATTTGTTTGGTAATTTAATATGATAATGTAAAATATAAAATTAAATAATTATCAAAAATATCATGATTATATTTCAATGTTATAAACAAATACTTAAATAGTACTTGTAAAATAAAAAAAACATCTGTTTTCATTCAATTGTAGGCTTAAATACATTTATCGAAAATTTGACCAATTTTATCACAATGTTTACCAAAAATGTATTTGTAGGTCATAAACAAATTTCTATTTTGTATGTCAACAACAACAACAACAATGAAAATGTTAAACTTGGGCAATCACTTTATAATCAATATATTAAATTGTTATGAATTGCGCATACTGACTCATTAGTGGTCACATTGCGCATTTCTTTATAAAAATAATGAAAAAAAAAAAAAAAAGAGAAAGATATTGTTTCTATCTAGCACTTTGTTTCTCAACCATCTGAGACTTTCCTGCTGTCAGCTTGACTAAGTAAAGATAAAAAATATAATCTATTATCGTGAAAAACTTGTTGTCGAATGTCAACTTGTCTCTTCCTGCCCCAGTCAGTTCACAGTTTAAGCAATTATCTACTAATAAAATAGAGCAATATATATAGTTAATGTTACAATTGTGTATACTTCATAGTTCATAGTGTTCATTGAGGACAGTTGATGACAATAAAAAAACTACATAGTTCATACTCCATAAGACATAAGTTGTATCTACTGTTTTAATTTAGAACACTGTAGGTTCTTTGTGTAAACTTGATGTGACTAATACTCCATAGCATTTTTTTGTATTATTTATATCTAAACTCTAGACAACAACAATTTTAATTAATTAATTAATTATTAACAAAAAAACGTCCAACAGAAAAGATTGTTTTATTATTATTTTAATTAACTCACAAAAAATCATAAGATTCAACTTAAAAAATTAATAAAAATAATTTTTTTTAATATTATTACATTAATTTTTGTTTATTTATTTGTTTAGTTATGACTTGTTGAGGTGAAAGAAAGAAAAGTTACATAAAAAAAAAATTGCTTAACATAAAAGAAAAAAAAATTTGTTAAACAATTAATTTAAAGTTCATAAATAAAAGACAATAAATTTTACAGTGCAAAAAAAAAAATATTTAAATATTTATTTATAACAATGAAGTTTGAATAAAAATAAATTTAAAAAATATAAAAAAGACACACCCAAATGCATAAAAACACATGGTTAATATGGTGTTGTTTATAATGAATTCGATGACTTCATTTGTGCTCAGTGTAATATTATTTACGTTATGTATTATTTTACAACAACCAACATCAGTATGGGCACAAAATACAACACAAGAAAATTTAGCAACGAGAATGCGTACAATAAGCGAAGATTTAAATCGTCAATTGGAGGAAATAATGGTATCCCAGGCACTAAATTATACATCAATTAATACAACGGGACTTCCATACAATGCAACAACAAAATTCTATTCAAAAGGCATGGGTAGACTTTACAATGCAACAAATATGTTTATGGATATTATTCAATCTAAGCAAGCATATCCAGAAGGTTTGTTTTTACATAAATTAATTATTTACCAATTTTTTTACTTAATTTTTGTAAAATTAATTTTTTTTAACAACAAAAAGATGAATTTTAATGTCAATAAAGCTTTATATATTGACCTTCTTGATAAGTACAAATTGCAATTTTTTTTTTCTCATCACATGAGCTTTTTATTTTGACTGATGTATTTTTAATTAAAATGAAAAAAAAAAAATTTGTTTTATTTTGTCATCAATTGAGGTTGCTCCTGTTTTATCTACACTATTACTGCTTAGCAACTGG
Organism: Aphidius colemani; assembly: GCA_030523065.1. Classification (NCBI taxonomy): domain Eukaryota; kingdom Metazoa; phylum Arthropoda; class Insecta; order Hymenoptera; family Braconidae; genus Aphidius; species Aphidius colemani. The sequence goes on along the minus strand of JAPYYR010000258.1, from coordinate 41,846 downwards.
TATTTTTTTTGTTTCCTCTGAGGGATTTGTATAAGTTGAAAATATTTTATACATCAATGAGCTTTAAAATCTATTAAAATAAAATGCTAAAATCTTTTTATTTTCTTATCATAATTATTGATAACAGCAACAATTAGTCTTGACATTGTGATAAAGATATTTATTGCTTGAATTGTCGTCATATGTAGCAAATATCTCATAGTTAAAATTACTAACTCAAACTGTTCAAGGCCTTTTTAAACTACAATAGTGTTATTTATTTATTTAAAAATATCAAGAGGGAAATAGCATGTCTTTCTTAATCCTTCTCAGGTTATCAATTTGTAAATAAATAAATTTTTATGTACTTTTATCTGACCAACAGGACTGATAACAGTTGACAATCAACGACAATTTCATTTTGCTGATCCAGCTAAAGAATGGAAAATTATAATAAGTCATTATGGTGGATTAACTGGACTTGCTTTTGCTGGACTTCTTTTAGCAGCTATTCTTCCTTGTGTTGGTTTATTTTTCTTTTGTTGTCGTTGTGCTGGACATTGTGGTGCACGAAGTCAGCCCTTTGATAAAAAACATGATCAATGTCGAAAAATTATGCTAAATATGTTATTAATTGGCGTTGCAACAATGATATTGTAATTATTTTTTTAATTATTTATTTAAAAATATCTTTAAAAAAATTTTTAATATTTAAAATTTACAGATATGGTGTTGTTTGTGCTTTTGTTACAAATGAATTTGTACAAGATGGCACTGAAACATTACCTTACAATGCAAAAGTAAGTTTAAAAGATGTTGAACTCTATTTAGAAACAACAAAAAGACAAATAAATAATTTATTAATAACAAATTATGATGAATTACAAAATTCACTCAACAATACACTTCAAGCAAGTGGTAAAATTGTTACTGAAAAACTTGAAATATATTCACATGCTGTATCATTGACAAATTTAAGAGACATTGTATCATGTTTGGATAATATTGGTGAAGATTTACGTGTTATGCATAATATTACAAAAGATCTTAGAACAAATGCAAGTCAATTGGATATTGTTGTTAGAGGTGTTAAAAAAGATTTACTACGTACACTTGGTCTTGAATGTAAAACTCAAATGTGTCAACAAATTTTACATGATTATAAGATAAATGAGTTGTCTGTTCAAATTGATTTCAACAAGGTCAGTAGTTTTTTTTTTCTCTTAATAGTTTAATGATTAATAGTAAAAAAATATATGTAAATTTTATTTTCATGCAGTACTTGGATCAATATTTTCCAAAGGTATCATCATAACAAAATTGCATGATTGATATTTGTTTTAACGAAAAATAAAAAGAATCTATAAATTTGATGATAAAAAATAATTAATTTTTTAATTTTTAACAGCTTCCAAATGTAACACTTGCATTACGCAATATAACATGGCTGATGGAGGGAAATATTGTTGCTGAAGTACAAAAAGGACGTGATTCATTTACAAAAATTCAACGTGATATACAACGTGCTGTTAATCAAACAATACCAGTTGTTAGTTCAAGTATACGACAAGCTGGTGAATCACTAACTGTAACAGCAAATAATATAACAAAATTTATTGATGCAATAAATGATCAAATAAATAGAATATACATACCACATTTAGACATTGCAAATGATCATATTGAACAATATTCGATATACAGATATTATGTTGGTCTTGGTGTATCTGGTGTGTTATTATTGATATTAACATGCGTAACATTTGGTTTATTTTGTGGTATATGCGGTAAAAGACCAGATGGTTATGGTGATTGTTGTGATAAAGGTTCTGGTGCATGTTTTTTAATGACAGCTGTATGGTTTATATTTTTATTAACAAGTATACTTATTGTCATAACAATTGGACATATGATTAGTGGTATTGTTGTACAACGTGGTATATGTGAACCATTAAAAAATCCACATGATAATCGTATATTTAAACTTGCTGATGATTATTTGCAAATTAATAAATTATTATACAAAGATAATCCAGATGCTGATATTAATATTGGACATATATTAAAAAAATGCCATGAAAATGAAACAATATATAAAGTATTAAAGCTTGAATATAAAATTGAACTTGAAACATTAAAAAATTATGTTGAAAAATATTCAATAAGCAATACTATTGATCAATTACGTCAAAAAATTAATCTATCACCTGGTATTGTTATATTAAGTGATAATGCAACATCAAAATTAAATGATCTTGCACAAAGTGGTTTAAGTGAAATTGAATTTTATCGTTATGCTGAATTATTAAAGGAAAATTTTACAAATATTAATTTATTTGAACTTGGTAATAAATTACGTAATTTAGCAAATCAATTACCAGACAGTCAAAATAGTACTAAAAATGATTTACTTAAAAATGCTCATGATCTTGAACATTATCATAAAGATTTAGTTTTACCAATGAGATTATTAAGTGAACAATTAAGTATACGTGCATTAAAACTTGAAGATAATATTAAATTTAATCATAGCTCAATGAGTGAAGCAATTCATAGTCTTATTGATGAAGTTCAAACTGCTCAAAAATTTCTCAATGAAGATGGTCCAGAATATGTACAACTTCTTGCTGTTAAATTTAGTGATTCATTTGTCAAACAAATTAATGATTTTCTTGAACATTTAATTAATAATGCACGTAAAACAATTGGTAAATGTGGTCCAGTATCAAATGCATATAATGCTACACTTGTTGCTGGTTGTAATAAAATTGTTGATCCATTTGTAAGTATATATTTTATATATTTTAAAATTTTTTTATAATTATTATTAACGTATATTTATTTTATTTAAAGAATGGATTTTGGCTGAGTGTTGGCTGGTGTTTAATTTTCTTTATTCCAACAATTATTATCAGCGTTAAACTCAGTGCACTTTATAAAAAATCAGACCCTTATCCAGGACCACTTGTTGAATCGTGAGTAAAAAAATTTATTAATATTTATTTATACTTGTAATTTATATTTATCATTTATATATTATCCATTAAAAGCATTGTTATATAATTTTATTTATTCTCAATTCATTTGTCTGTGATGAACAACAAAATTAATGACTAACAAGACAATAAATTACAGCGAATATTTGTATGACGCATACGCTGACAGGGATAACATGCTACTTGCTCCGTAAGTATCTAGTATTTTATCTGCACCGTGATATTTTTAATAATAACATATTCATCATTCACTTACTTATTGTTTCACAAATATAACTTATCACAATGTCATTTATTTTAATTTGATAAATATCGTTTTAATTTGGGATACAGAGCAATGAGATTGAGCAGTTATGTTAATTAAAATTTAAACATATGATATTTATGATTTTTTTCTAATTATGATAAATTAATTTTTTGTTTTTACAGTACACATGTTAAGAAACATAACTATCGATATCATCCACATGCGTATGCTGAGGGCTATGATGGACCAATTCCTACATCTGGTCCTGCTAGACGATATGCATCACGTGAAAGAGTTGATGCTGCTCATCAAGGAACTTCACAAAATGACTCAAGATACTCAGATCGTGCTCCCAAGTAAGAAAATAGTTTTTTTTTTTTGTATTTATTATTATTAATTTTTTCCATCATAAATTTTTGTATAAATATGAAAATTAATAAAATTAAGAAAAACAACAAATTAGTTTATGAGCCCATGAAACTGACACATCATTTTAAATTATTTCATAAATTCAACTTGAGTTTCATTTGTTAAACTCAAATAATTATCATTTCTGTCGTTTATTTATCAACTAATTTAATATTTCGAAGCAGGGTTCCCACTCGTAAGAAAATTACAAGAAACTTTTTTTCTTTTCAACTTTTTTAGTAACAATAAAATAATTTTATTTGATCAAAATATTTAATTGCACGTTTTCATTTGTTATCTGTAATTATTATTACAAAAAAAAAACAAAGAAAATATCAAATGACCCTCATTGTTTGGTCACAGTTTCCCCATTATTTACAGATGAGTGGGAACCTTGCTAGAGGTCATCTTTCTACAACTATCAAATACAGTTAACATCTTCTCAAAAATACATACGTAAGTTATCAGTCGTCTCATAAAAAAGTATATTTCAATTGTCAAATATATTTATGATATTTATTTGTTTGTAGTATTGTTGTGAATTTTTATTTTTCAATTATCATAGGACGAAAAAACCAATGAGATTTAATTTTAAAAATATTTCTTCGGTAAACATGTTATGTTAAATTAAATATTTATCATAACGCAATAATTATTTAATTGATTTGTATTTTATTTTATCATAGAAATTGGGATTTCCCTAATGGTGGACCACCAAGATATGCACCACCAGCTGATGCACCACCACCAAGCACAGAATACGAACGACCTCCACCTTACTACTATCATCCCGAGTAAGTAAAATTACTATAATTATTTTCATTATCACAATTAATGTTGATAATTATTATTATTTTTAGAGACAGAAATTAGGAAATAATTACCGTGACATATAACAATTATGCATCAGACAAAACAACAATGTACAGTCTCATGAGAAGCTACAAACGAAAAATTAAAAAAAATCAAAAAATAGCTCGAAGAGAATATGTGTGATAAAATGTTTGTGCGATATGTCACGGATTGATAATTAATGTTGTTAATTTTTCAATACAACAAATTATCAAATTAAATCAAGATGACCAAAACGATTAATTGTTAGATATTAAATAATGTTATTTTAAGTTGACAAAACATTGAGGCAATATTTGTACAACAGTTTCAGTTAGACCCAAATAATACTTGAGATATTTTCTTAATAAATTAGATTCATTTTTATGATAATAGTTATAATGCTATTTAAAAATGTAATTTATTTATTTACAAAAAACAAATTTTAATGCCATCAAAGCTAGAGAAATCGAAGATTTGAAATCCATATATTTTAAACCAATTTAAATAATATTTGCAGTTATTATTGTTGTCATAGTAATTGAAAAAAAATCTCAATCAATAAATTTTTTGGGTCTATTATATATTTTTTTTGATATTATAATTATTATTTTATTTTTTTTTGGTAAATAATTCTTTATTTTTCTTTCAGAAAATGATATATTATTCCAAGTAAATTGGATAAATTGTTGAAAATCCATTTATAAATTTTATTTGATACTTTTTTTCTCATGATTTCGTTGAAAACTTTGTATTTATACTAGTTATGCATTTATTTTAGCTGATATTTAAAACAGAAACCCATTTTGCTATAATGCCATGAAAAATTGCCAAATCATAATACTCCAGAATGTAAATTATAATTAAAAAAGAAACACTTGATTGACATTAATTGTAAATTAAATTTTGTATTATTAATTCAATAATATGACATAATTATAAGCCAATGTTCTCAACAAATACGACGAAAATTAGTAGAAATGATAATTGATTGTAATTAATTTTGAAATGTATTGTATACAAGGAAAAAAAAAATATGTAAAATTTATAAATTATCTTTAATAACTTTAGGTTGTTAGAAAAGTATATAAATTTTTAAATATCTTAAATGTTTAGTGGGTTATTTGTTGGGGCGATAAATTGGATATTGATGAAAAAGAAAAGCAGTTTTTAGCAATTTTTCAAACGAGACTGTTAACAAAAAAAAAAACAAAATAAGAACAAAGATATGCTCTAAGTCTGAGGTGCTATTTTTCATTTATTTTTGCACACTGGCTAATTTTTTATATAATATAAATAGGATATAAGATACTTGACTGTATTAATTTGAATTATTTCTTAAATTAGATAAATATTAAAGTGAAATTATACATAGAATTTACAATATACATAATATTTCTTTACATATAAAATTAATTAACTATATGCTAAGTCATTTTTATGTATCTACGACTAATTGCCACTAAAAAAACAATTAAAAAATGAATAAAAAGTGCTCAGAAAAATTATAAAAATCTAAATAATTATTTATTTTTCAGTTTAAAATTTACTTATATAGATAAAACTCGAAAAAATTTTCATTATATCATTTTATTTCGAAATTTTCGACTCGAAATTATTCGCTGTATCATTTTATTTCGAAATTTCGATTTTCTATTTTTTTCTTTTTTCTATTTCAAGGTCATTGGTCAAGTAGTTGTTAGCACTACTTATAGAGAGCACTACACGAATATTTTATAAGTAAAAAATAATAATCATAAAACAGTTTGACAACAACATGAAAACATGAAAAGTCAAAACAAAAAAACAAAATAACCTAGGCCACAAACAAAAACACATTTCCCCTGTTTTTTTAATTTTAATTATTATGATTTGCCAAAGATTAATCATCAAATTAATATTGACATCATTGATAGGTGTTACTTTAATAATAGGTGATAAAATTGAAGATAATTTATCAATTCCTTTTCATCGTGCATTTTGTGACAACTTTATTCATGCCAATGTTGCATTATTTTCCTGGACATTGATAATTGTTTTATCAAATGCCTCAATTATCAATAATATCAATGACATTTTTCTATGTACATTGTTATCATCATTAATTGATTTGGATCATTTTGTTGCTGCTAAAAGTTTAACACTAAATGTAATTATAAAAAAAACAACATTTGCTATTTATAATTTTAATTTATAATTTTATAATTTTATTTTATAGAATGCAATTCATTTGGATAAACGACCATTTTTACATTCAACAACAATCCCAATATTAATTTGGACAATATTATTATTTATTTCACAAATATTTAAAAGTATACAAATAAATAATTATGCATGGCTTATTTTGACAAGTTTTTTAACACATCACATTCGTGATGGAGCAAGACGAGGTCTATGGTTTGCTCCAATTGGATCAACAAGACCAATTCCTTATTATCTTTACATCTTGACAAGTATTTTGCTTCCATATATTATCTATTATTTATTATCAGTATCAAAAAATTATATCATTATCAATCAATCACAATTACCCATATGAGTTTTTCAACTAAAAAAGCAAAAAAAAATTCAAAATAAAGTACAAAAAACAATTGGATTTAATATAATACTAGTCATGATGATTATGACAATGTTGATGATGATGATGTTGATGATGATGATAATAATAGAAATGACAACACAATAACAATTATTAACTAAAAATAAAAATAAAAAAGAATCAAGTTAATATATATAGATGCCAGCAGGTGAAGAAGTCTCTTATCAAAGCTAATAATCAATGTCAACAGCTATATTATTTAGTTTGATGTTGAAATTTTATACACCTACAAGTTACAACACTTACACAATAATATTTCTTATCTTTTGAGCACATGAATCATCGTAATTATCAATTTATTTGTTTTATAAAATATGCCCAGGTTGTGTTTAATTGAGTGTATAGTTTTTTCTTTTATTTTTTCTTACAATTGACATGTGTTAATGTCAAGTAACTATATTTTATATATATAAATTCATTTTGATAAATAAAAAACTCATTAAACTGATAGCAAAGTGACCGTGAGAAACTTAATCAAAGATATAAATCATGCGGGACTTTGTGCTTGATATTATAGAAAAAATATATTTTATCAATTGACAATAAATTGTATCATTATCATCATCAAGTTATTTTAATTTATCAACTTAAATTATATTTTTTTTTTACAATGGTAAGTTTAAAATATTATTACATAGCTCTGATTGATATTTAAATTATTATTTCAACAGGATAATTCATTGGATTCAATTCAATTACAAATATATATTGGCGGTGGAGTTTTAATATTTTTTGTTTTACTTTTATTTATACTCGTCATTGTGTTATTTATAAAAATAAATCATTTAAAAAATGATAGGTAAGTCATTTATATAATTGAAAAATATATAAATTTAAAAACAACTCTCATGTAGATCCAATCAATTGGTCAGTCAAAGAAACATGATGGCTGATTTTTGTTATACAAATCCAACAATTGTACCTGGTGAAGAGTTATCAAGACGTGGATTTTCAATGTACGATGGAAGAATTGACATAACAAGTGATACAATATCCCCATCAATGATGCAAAAAAATAATCATGAATATGGTGTTTATCGACATGAAGAATCACGATCACAATTTTAAATCTCCACGTGGTTAAATATAAAAGATAAAAAGAAAAATATTTAAAATAATCAAATTTATATTTTGTTATTAATAATAATCATATTTTTTTAACACCACAGCATGTTGAGCTTATATTTAGTGTTATAAAATCAGTGATGAGACAGTGTTATGTAGGAAGAACAAGAGCCTGGAATATTCTGTAATTGGTATAAAATCATGGTGCAAACACATTGGTAAAGATATAGCCAGAGGGTTGGTGGGTGGTGTTACGTGCCGTAACCCTGGTTACCAAAAGTGAACAACGCTATTATAGTGTGTCTTTAAAAACCTCTTTTTTTCTATCATTTTTTACACACATATATATTTATAAATAATCATTATGTAACATTTGATATAAACATCAAAAAATCCAACTAAAAACATCAGTATAAATCGAAATAACACACACAAAAAAAAGAAGGACAAATTGAATTATTGTTATTTATGAATTCAATTATTTCAATTGTTAGTAGAGCTTATAATCTCAAGCTATTACTCCGGCTTTTCTGGTAAATCCCCTTATGTTAAACCAACAATAGCTGCCACAATGCAACGATATTTCTTTAGTGCACGCAACCTGTCAAGTGTTTACACTACTATATCATCCCTTGAATTTTTTTTTATTTTTTCACATTGATTTTTTATTGAATTGACAATTTTAACAAATAACAATTTGAATAATTAATTTAATTTTTATATTTTAGATTAATTATTTCATTAAAATCTTATGAAATAAAATTAATGTCTCATTTGGCATTTAAAAAATATTAAATATTACATTTTTTTTAATTTTCTTTTTGGCCAACTTTGATGTGTATTGTCAATGAAATATATAATAATCTTGTATATGAGAAAATAAAAAAAATAGAGGATAATGAGACGTGTGCCGCGGGGTCACAAATAACTCACAAATAAGAAAAACCCGGGGGCGACGACAATCATGTGTTCATGTTTTTTCTACCAATTATAACAATGCAGAGACGAATGATATATAAATTTTTTGAAATAATGATAACCATTCACTTGACTCGTCATTGGTTTCATTGCTATCGTAGCACATATATTATTATTTTATTTCTTAAATATAGGTATTGTTAATATTGTGCCTTTGTTAATTGTGAGACTGACGTTAACAATTGGACACGAGGACACGTGACAATCCACGTTAAAAAATATCCTGCTGAGTTGACACGAGACGTTTCTATTATTTTACAATTCACATATATCATAATTATTTAAAAATCAAAAAATTTCTATTATCATGCTGTCAACAATCAACAGCTATTTTATCAATGAATATTTATGTAATAATTTTATAATAAAAAAAATTATTAATTGCAAGTTTTTCATCTTTAAAATTCATTAAAACAATAAAAAAATAAAATTATTTTTAATTGTTTAATTCAAGAAATTATAGAGTAAATAAATTTAAATTTTTAATAATATTTACATATTTGAGTCATTTAAATTAGTCAAGATTTTCATTTAAAAATAATAAATAAATTTTTATTCAAGTTATTGTTGATAAATTTATTAATATTATTTACTATGTTTACAATATATTTACATGAATTTTTTTGATTTAATAACTAAAAAAATTATAATTTATTTAATAATTAAATTAAAATCTACATTTTTATATTTAAAAAATAATATTCTATTAGATATAATTTTTATGTGTTTAAATTATAACATAAAAGTTTATAAGGCAAACATTAAATACAGAATACAATAAATTTATATTAAATCGATATTATTAACATGTCTCATTTATTTTTCTCAAATATTATAATTTTAAAAGCTAATTATTTTTTTCTCCAGCAAGCAATAATTTGTTTTTTTTTTCTTTTAATTTTATTATTTATCTTTGGTCGATTGGCATTATCAAATCATATTATAAATATTTTTCAGTCTTGTGGATAATTAAATAATGCTCTAATCATGCCGAAAAAGCTATTAAATAAAAAAAAAAAAAATCTATTATTGTTGATTAAGTTCATGACCAGCATGAGAACTTAAGTTTATTTTCTTTTTTCAATATTCATATAATCTACATTATTTTTATATCTAAATTAAAAGCCAGCTGATTGTTGTTTGGTATTACATTTTTGTCCATTATTTGTTAAAATTGTTGTTGCAAGTGGTGTTGTTGGTAATTCTGGTGATAAAGCTGGTGAAGATGTGGCACTTGATATTATTGATGTCGATGAAATTGAACTACATGTTACAGGTATTGTAATGTGATTTTGATTTATTATTCTTGGTATTGTTGTTGATATATTTGATGAAGTTGATGAATTTGATAATGTTGATGTATCATTAACACGATTACATATGTCATTTTTGATAATACCACCACCACTGTGATGACGTACATTACCAACAACACTACTTGGACTATATTGCTGAGATTCAACAATGACACTTGTATAAATTGGACTTTCAACATGTTGAATATGCTCAACATGATGCTGATTATGATGATGATGATTATGATGAGTATTATTTGTGTTATTGTTATTACCATTATGTTGTGTATGAGGATGATGTTGTTGTTGTTGATGATGTTGATGATGGTGATGATGCTGCTGCTGAGGATGTTGTTGTTGATGCTGATGATGAAGATGATGATCACTGTATGAATTAACACCATTTGTATTGTCATTAAAATTACAATTTTGATAATCATAATTTACTGATGATGAAGTATTGTCAAGTAGTTGTTGTGGATGACAATGATGAATAGAATTTTGAATATTATTATGAGAATGTAATGATGATGATGAATAAGGTGATGTTACTGCTGATGGTGTCACTGAATGATTTGTCAATGGACTTGATAACATTGAATTACATGAATCAGGCATATCGTAACTTCCACATGAACTTGATGGTGATGAATATGGCTGTTTTTTAAGATGAAGTTGATGATGATGTTGTGGACTAGTTTCTTGTGGTTGATGATGCATTGAATGCAATTGTTGTTGTTGTTGTTGCTGTTGTTGCTGTTGTGGCATTCCTTTAAAAAAAAATAATAAAAAATAAATTATTTAAATAAAAAAGAATATATTTATTAATTAAATTAGATAATAATTTACCTGCATATTGATAAAATAAATCAAGTGGATAATAACTTGATGTATCTTCATGAGCATTATTTCCAGTAGCAGAATTTTGATTTGGCATTGAATGTGTTGAGTAAGAATTAACTCCTGCAGAATACTGATTAATATGTGGATTTGTTGTTGTAACATTAGCTGAATTTGTCATATAATCAACTGAATTTGTATAAGCTGATTCAGAAAAATCAACAACTTGTGATGGACATTGTTCATTGGCACGTGGTAAGTATGGTGAATTTGTTGGACTACAATGTTGTTGTTGTTGATGTTGTTGATGTTGTTGTTGTTGTTCAATGTCACGAGTAGAAGTATTAGTTGAAAGTGGTGCTGAAGGTGGATTACCAGGTGTCATTGTTGGATGAGATGAAACAGCTTTTTGCTCAGAATTAAGAACCAAGTGGGTAGCCTCTTTTTCAGACAAAACATAATTTACTGAGACAATACATTGAGGTCTTGAACTACGTGAGTTGTTGACTATTGTTACATAAGACTGCATCCATACCCAGCCACCAGATTTTGTTAAAAAACGATAATATTTTGTTGTCACTTGACTCTTCATTAATACTAAAAAAAAAAATTATAATAAAAAATTATTACAATGACATATTTATAAGCTATTTATTAAATATTATTATTTCATTTTATATTTAAGACTTTCATTGAGGGGTGGAAATGCGAACAAATAACGATCAACGTTTATCAAACAACAAGACTGTCCAAACATTGATAACCATTTGAACCAAGCAATCTTTGTTTCTCCCTCATCTGTTCTACTCGCTCTTCTAGCTCTATTGATTTAATTTTTTTTAAAACTATTTATGATTTGCTTATTATACTTACATATTTGATGGGATTCACGAAGATGCCAAATATCAGCTCCATGAACATAATGATAAAGAGTTTTTTCAATCAAATCTTGTGGCTCATAACCAGTTAGATCTTTTACACTGAAATAATAATAAAAAATTCATTTTTTTAATATAAATATATGGAAAATGTATATTTAATCAATAAGTGGATATGTTGACAGAGTGAATTGACACGATTTCAGTATTGAAAAGCACATGTTACTGTTCCCAGTGGATATTATTTTCATGAGTTGTATATATTTATTTACCAAAGTTTCATCAATGTTTTTTTTTTATACATTTAACATAAAAAAATCATCATAAAAAAATTGAGTAAATTTATTTGTTCAGATTTATATGATGTCTCAAGTGAGTTGGGTAATTTGACACGTATTTTAATTCTTTTTTTCCCATTTAAATTATAATACATGGATAGAGTGTAATTGGATGCCTTACACTTTATAAAAAACATATAGAAAAGTAAAACACATATTTTAATATTTTTGAGATTTATTTTGATTTTATTTTAAACTACCTAAATAAATGTCAAATGATTTCGAAAAGATTTTAAATTAATTTGATTAAAATATTTCAATAATTATTAGTCAAAAAAATTAATTATTTTTCTATCAAAATAACTCTTTGAATGTGTGATAATTAAAATAATAATAAATAAATTGACATACCTGGCATCGAGAAATATTAATTTAAGATCCAAAGATGCTCGAAACATAAACATATTATGATGAAGTTTTATTTCTGTAATTGCACTTGGTGGAAGTGAATGTCCAATAGCAACTAAGCCAATAGTTTGATGATCTTCATACAATGGACCTCGTGATTGTACTTTTAAATATCCAGAAAAATGTATTACCTAAAATAATAAATGAAAAACAAAATTAGCACAAAATTAATAAACAAAAAACAAATACTACAATTAGTCTTGAATTATATTATTCAAATGAATCAAAATAATCAGCAATTCAATGATAAATTTTTCATCAAAAAAAAAGAAGCTTATTAACATATTATGTATATAAAATACATAATGTGTGAGGGTAATTGCACATTGAATAATTTTTTTATTAAAACAAAAACCTTTGCAGTCACACAGCAAGTGATAATTTGCTTATTTGCATGTGCATCTGCATCAACACTCTGTTTTAATGTCAAAGGAATCAACTAGGTTCTCGTAAAAATTACCCTCGTGAAGCAAAAATAATTTAAATAATAATATTATTTAACAGAATAATTAATTTGTTAAGCAAATCAATAAGCCCAACAACATCAACATCAACAACAACAGCTAAAAACATGATGAAATGGGGAACAAATTTTTTTTTTTTCTTTTACTTTTCAAGTCAGACATTTCAAGCACTTAGAAGCTTTTTTTTTTTTTGTGATTATTTTTTTCCCTTTTTATATGTTTTTTTTATACATGCATTTTATAGCGAGCGTGTCACACAAGTTTATTTGTTGTCGATGACATGCTTACACTGGCTTATGCTGAGTAAGAGTCTGAGGGCTCAAAAAAAAAAATTCAACTTAAGTATAATAAGGAATAAAAGCGTGTGACATATATGCTCGTGGTGATTTTATGGTATTTAAAAAATACAAAAAAAATATAACAAGATGAAGTAACACAAAAGTGTAAATGCTAGAAAAATTTCAAAAGAAAAAAAAAACGAATTTTTAAATTTTAAATCTATTTATAATACTTGTAAGAAAAAAAAATTGACTCTCTTCTATTTAAAAAAAAAAATTACTCTAAATTAGATAAGACAATTTAATTGTTTAATTTAATTGTTGTTTAATAATAAAAAAAAAAATTTAGTAGTTATTTTTTTGTCCTAATCAAGACTAAACGAATATTTTGGTTGTTTTCTTTTTAGTGTTTTACTATTTCGACACGTCAATATATTTTTTTTTTATCTGTATAAATTGGGTAATATAATGTGATAGTTGTAATCTTGTATAAATGTATGATTGCATATAAATAATAATATAAAAGAACATATGTGTGATTGTTAGAAATTTTAGAAATCAAACAAGACGCACTTTGCACCCCAAATATTACATTTGCTAAGCCCTATTTCTAATCAAATCGATAAACCAATAAAATAATAATTGAAACAATAATTTATATGATTTATTTTGTTAATTAAATATTGTTAATTTTTATTTATAATTTTTTAATATTAATAATTGTTAAACAATTTTTTATTTACCTTCCAGCCAGATGTTACGAGGCCAGCATTTCTTTTTGCAAGGACACATTTCATTCGAAGGAAAAATGATCTTTCTAAGTCAATATTTCCCAGAGCATTTGGAGGTGGAAAAGTTCTACCTGAACTTTGTGGTGGTAAACTCAATAAATCAAGAATTTCAGCGTGATCAACTGGGTGGACATAGTCAAATATACTGTTACCAGTCAATTCAACTTGTGCCAATCCTAATAAAACACTTGCTGTTTCAGAGACATACATTATTTTTCCATCTGGCGATACGACAAATATAAATCCATCGAGAGTCTAAAACAAAAAACAAATAAATTTATTAAAAATTAATAAAAAGTTCCAACAATTCAAGTACCACTTTTGCATTTATATTATTTATTTTTTGTTTTTTTTTTTTCCATAAATTTATTGCGGCGTTTTATGCGTTAACTTGACGAATTTTTGTTTTATTTTGTTTTTTTAAAATTACTACTATATCAATTTTACAATTCAATTTTAATTATTATTTTTTAACTTTAAATTTGTTTATTTATTTATTTCAACTGTAAAAATTCATACCTGCAAAAGATGAGATCCCAATTCTTTGATAACAGCATCTCGTGAATCATGAGTTGGTGAAGCACCCCATTCACTTCCCAAGCCTAAAAATAACAATAAAAAAATTAAATAAATTTAAAAAACACCATAAACAATTAAAAAAATACATGTAAATTACAAATAATAAAATTTTACAAATTTTAAAAACATTTTTTTACATATTTTTTATATTAACTTGATAAAAATATATAAAATGAATTTATGACATTTCAAATTTATATACTTGTCATTGCAGTTTGACGTAAATATATACATTTAAATTATAATTTTCATAAAAAAAATATAATAATTTATATTTCCTAAATATATATATTTTTATTTGCTCCATTTACGGGCATAAAAAGATTATTTTATAAGCGTTATATAATAGCCGCATAAATATGTATAATAAAAGTATTCAAGTCACGCCTTTTTCAGAGTCTTAAATAGTATAATATGTTTCTTTGGTGGTAAATATATATATACAGTGTAAAAGCGTGAATATAAAGATGCTTGTGGTGCAGTTTGCTATTGTTAATATAATAGTCTATGTATTTTGTATATAAAAAGTATAGAGGGATGCGGCCACTTGAAATTCAATTGAGCAGAACGATGAAACGCGTTCGTCCATCATCATCATCATCATCATCATCGTCATCATGAAAAGTGCGAAGGGGACAAACAACAACAACAAGAAAAATAAAAAATAAAAAAAAAAATATGAGATATTGTAGGACATTGTTGAAGCATTGTAACCGCTTTTACAACAGCCCCCATCAAAATCATACTATGCTTACAATGCAGCGGGAAAATAACAATACATCAAGTGCGCAATCACAACCATCTCATCCGATACTATTTGCCCTTTGCCAAAAAAAAAATCTCGTGTATCCCAATTGTCATTTAATATTACAAGGACAAAAGCAAAAGACAACAAGTATCATCAAGCATGGTGGTCTCTATGGGATCCACATAGATAATATGGAAATTTTTTTTTTTTTCTCTCCACACCGAAATATTCAATAATAAATAATTCCATTGAATTTTCATCGATTATAAAAATTATATTTTAAACACGTTTATTATGTAGGTATAAATTTTTAAAAAAAAAAAGAACAAAAATCGATTGAAATTTTCAATAATTATTTGTCATTTTTACTATTATTTTTCATTGAAAATTATTAAACAAATGAAACTTACCATTTGGAAAAACTTCTCTCATTTTTAAATAACTTGTTGTTAATCTTATGACACTTGCTTTATCCAATTGTGATGTAATATTAACTGGTAATGGTAATAATTTTGCTAATTCTTGAAATTCAGTATTTTCTTTTTCACGACGCGAACGTGCTGCATTTTTACTTTTTTCTTTCATCACACCGCCTGGTGGTATACCTCCACTTTTGCTACAATTTGTTTGATAAATTCCACTATTTTGTTCTTCTTTAGTTATATTATTGTTATTAATTATATTATTATTGTTGTTGTTATTGATATTGTTATTATTGTTGTTGTTGTTGTTATATTTTTGGTCGTCCATTTGATGCAAATAGCTCAAATCCAATGTACCTGGTGAAGTACGATGGTCTAGAAGAAGAAAAAAGCAAAAAATACACATAAATTAATTATGTTTTGAATAATATTATTGTTAATTTAATTTTTTTTTTATGTTTTTATGGCAGTAAAACAGCAAAAGACACGTATGATCTTGAAATTAACGACCCTTAATTTGACATCGCCAGTTGATAAATATGCATAGTATCACAAAATCAAATAATAATAACAAAAAATTGTATATTTTATGCAAAAAAGGAATATCGTGTTTAATAAGAGAGCATCAGATGAAAATATTAAATATAACGAGGCTCTTGAAAATGTAAATTCACTTAGACATAAAAATAACACAAAAATCATATTTATAAATTCATTTTATAATTTATAAATTTAAAAAAATAATATTTAATACTTTTCACAAAATTTTATATAAATTATATCGTTGTTTCAATTAAAACTGAGTTTTTTATTGTTTTTCTTCGATTAATAAGCATAAAATTTTTCGGCACTGTTTTATTTTATGACCAATTTCTTGTTGTCACGTAGCCAAACTGTTCTTGGAAATTTTAAATTTATTAAATAAGCGTATGTACTATTAGAAAAAAATATAATTTCCTCATTTATTTTTCTTTGTTGTTGTTAATTTTCTCTTGAATTTTCAAATGTATATTTTATTTTATTCATTTATATTATTTTTCTTTTATATTTATTGTTGGCCAACCGTTTATATACATATTTTATATTTTGGTTAATTTTAAATTTATTTAATTTATTTTATTACTCTTATTTAGTGATTGAAACGCGATTTCTATTAGTCATAATTATCATTTTTAAATATTTTAATTTTTCAATTTTATTTATATTATATTTGCAATTTTTTTTGTACTAAATAATTGAGTTTCTTTGATTAATTTTAATTTAATTCTTTCTTTTTGAGATTATTTTTTAAATGTATTTTTTTTTTGTATTTACCTTTGTTAATACAATTTTTTTGAAGATTCTGTTTGCGTCGCCAGCTTGAATGATAAGGATCACTATCAAGCACAACATTTGAACAAAAACGTCCATGCTCAATCATTGGTGCCATGATTATATTAAATATACAAAAAAATTCGTATAAATTTGTATATTTTTAATCAATTTATTATTTTTTTTTCGAATTAAACATACTACACACACTATGAGCAAAAAAAAAATCACTCTAACCTTTTAAAAAAATAAGTAAAAATCAATTAAAAAACTAATTCACTAAACAATAAAAATGTAAAACTTTTTAGGATCAATTTAACTGACTTGTTGCACAAAAAACACAAAGTAAATTTGATCTATAGTTCACTGTGATCTATTCTTCGATATATTTTTTGATTTTTTTTTTCAAAAAATCATCTCGTGCTGATCATGGTCCAGAGTATTCTGGTCGATTTTGGTTTAAAATTATTAGGAACGGGTGGTAACAAACAGGAACAAGGGGGCGAGTTTAACTAGACGGGGCTTTTGTTAAATTTAGAGGGGGTAGAAAAAGCAGTAGGTTGTACTAACCACATCTGAAGCTCCACCCTCTATGAGGTAAATTATATGCTGAGCTTTATATATGTGTGAACTACTTGCTGGAGGGATCATGTATATACTAGGAGTTATTTTTCTTGCTATATACTATTTAACAAAAAAATAATCATAAATATAAGCAAATAAATTTTTATATTAAAAAAATGGAGATAAATATTATACAAATTTATCTTAAATGAAGATTATTTGGTTTTTTTTTTGAGAATATAAATTTTTCTATTAAGCTTATATTTCAGCGTTATTTATTATTAATCCAGTTTATTTTTAAAAAGCTCATAAAGTACAGTGCTTTCAAGTAAAGCATGCTTATAATGCAAATTTTTTTGTTATAAAAATTTAACAGTGTCAACACTTATTGCTGTAAAATTAATAGAAATAAGAGTTGAAAAAAAATCGAGGTAAATATTTTAAACAGTGATAAGATTTAAATGATGAAAAAAAATTAAAATTAATCAGAAAAAAAACAACAGTTTGGGCTCTATTTTTTCCATGACCCTATATAAATACATTTATTTGATTTTGTTTTTTTTAACAACCAAAAATACTTTTATTGCCATCACATTCTTCAGCAATTTCTCAATACAAAATATATAATTTATCTTTTCTTTATCATGGAAATGTAAAATATATATCGTAAAAAAAAAAAATTAATATTTATAAGCTTAATAATATGAATTTTTCCAGCGTACTTGTGAATTCTTTGTAAAAAAAAAAATCAGGGAAAAAACTTGACCACCTTTAGTTTGTCAAATTTTATATTTACATACTCAATATATCCAGCTGTTTTTTTTCTGGTTATAGAGAAAGCTGAAACATGTGTTTGCAATTTCAAGGTTTTGATGAAAGATGCAAGTTTAACAGAAGATCCCACGCATAGCATCCAACTTTTGCACCTATAAAACATAGACAAGCTACTTTGCCTCCAAGGCCATAAACATTTTATATATTTTCTATTTTTTCTATGCACCTTCCTTGTATTTATGGCTTGCCTTTTTCAAAGGTGTCGAATTTTCCTTTTTTTTTTTCCTTTTTTTTCATTATATATACAAAAAAAAAACATGTGCAATGTACCTAATAAGTATTTTATTTTTTAAAATGTGTTTCAATAAAAGAGCTGCTTAAATCCGTCAATAAAAGCGAATTTATTAAATAATTATTTTGAATGTTAAAAATAATAAAAAAATATAATTTTTTTGTAATGAATAATGATATTCAGACATGAATGATTTATTGACTATGGAGAATGATGAAAAAAAAAATAAAAATAAAAAAATCCCCATGATATTGTACAGTTTTTTGTGTCGTTCGTGACGTACTGAATGGATTGAGTTTTGTGCGTGGGGACGTGAAGCGCGAGCTTGCAATCACATCAGAGCTTATAACGTACCCAAATCTGTCCAAATGTCTATGAATATATGTATAATATATGATAAATACAACACAGAAATATTTGCTTAAATATTCTTCTCTCACCTCGAAACCCTCTCGGGTGAGTATATTTTTTTTATTTTGTTTCTCCACCCCTCTTGTGATCCGTACATAAATATATGCGCTGATACTATTTTTTTTTCTATTATTTTTTATTTCTATCGTGGTAGCATGGGTATACACGACCAAACAAGACAACGTTTTCTTAGTTATATGTATTTTATTCTTTCAAAATATCCAACTAGACAAGCTGTCTGATGGACGAGAATACCACCCGGACGTGATTATGCTTGTGTCTCGCGTCAAGGACGAAATACGCATTACTAAACTCCTATTTTACTATATTTTACTACAAAAAAAAGGCACAATACTCTTTTAGCCTGTCTGTGGGAAATTATTTATTACTTTTTTTTTTTTTGTGTGTCAATTAAAAATAGAGTTCCATGAGTATAATGTGAGTCATTAAAAGTCATTGGAAATCATTGAAAATCAAAAGTCAACTTGTCATTAAATTACTCACTGATTAGCCTCTCGTTTGTCAAACTTTTTATTTAGAGATCATCACAAATCATTGTGATTTGTTTTACATTATCTAAAATAAATTGTCAAAATTATTAATGCCAGTTGCAGTTAATGAGAAGAAAAAAAAAAATACGAAATCAAACCAATTTGATCTTTTAAATAATAATAATAATGTCAAATCCAGTCATTCCCAAAAGCCAAACTGTCTGTTCTGGTCAGTTCAAAATCAATTTCCCTGTCTCAAAAAAAGACATGTGTTTTTTTTTGTCCGTGGATATAAAATCAACACAACAGTGAACCATTGTAGTCAATAGTGACCGATGAGAAACAGGTCCCTCAGGGAATTTCCAATACTTTGCTTGCTGACCAAACTCCTCCGAACTTTTTTTTTTTTTTTACTTAATAAATTCCGTCAAATGATTTCGGAGTAAATGACACAAAATTAAATTCATCAAATGGTGTTTATTATAATTTTTTTTCAGCAATTAAATTTATCATCATCATCATCATCTTGGTAGGGAAGTAAACACCGATTTAGTCCCGAAAAAAGAAGATAAACCCTCTAAAATTTTAGAGGATCAGAGAGTTCATGTCCCCTGTTTTTTATGATTTTTTTTTTTTTTAGTATTTTCGCTATTCTATTTAATAGTTTTATTCTATTTTTTATTTTTCTCTCCTTTTTACTTCCCCTTTTTGACTCTGACTCACCACTTGCTGCTTCATTCATTCAACACTTGCATTTGGTTGGTCGGGTTT
Source organism: Aphidius colemani (assembly GCA_030523065.1). Classification (NCBI taxonomy): domain Eukaryota; kingdom Metazoa; phylum Arthropoda; class Insecta; order Hymenoptera; family Braconidae; genus Aphidius; species Aphidius colemani. The sequence goes on along the minus strand of JAPYYR010000258.1, from coordinate 21,085 downwards.
TTTTTTCTGGTTACATAAAAGCCATCGTAGATTCATAGGGCAATAGTCATCTATATATTCGCAGAATACATGTGAGTTTTTTCTTTAGCGTGTCAATACGTGTCTATGAATTGGTGAAACAGTTTAATAATTATTTTCATTTTTCAAAAAAAAAAAATTGAAAGAGCAAGCTCTCGTCTCGAGTTACTTTTGGTGACACACTGGCTGTACCTGGATTGGATGACTAATCCATTGCTCACGTTTCGAATATTAAAAAAAAATTTTACATAAATTGCCCCTGTATTTCTTTTGTTGAAAAATTTCCATGAATTTTTATCGTAATTTTTCGAAAAGCTCTGAGCAATTAGTCCAGATTTTTCTTGTATAATATCTGTAGCAATGAAAAAACAAGAAAAATTACTGATAAAAATTTGTAAAATACATCGAATTGTTTCACCAGACTGATTGTAAGACAACTCATAATTAAATACGTAACAATTTGTCGCTATTATTGTGAGGAACATGTCATTAAATCATAACAAATTTTCAAATGATGATTGCAAGTAAATGACAAGATGTAAAACAAATTATATTGTCGTTATTATCTACATAATTTACATATATATACAAAATAGTTGGCTAATTATTCTTCGTAAAATGTTTTCAACTTAAACACGTACGAAATAATAATTTTCATACCGAGCATATTCTTGCAACGTCAAACAAATTGCAGTTTCAATGATGTCATGTCTTTCTTTTCTCAACAATGTAACAATTTTTTTTTACGATTAAATTTATTTTAAGTTTCTTTTTTTTATTTTTTTCATGTTCAGAGTTAATGCATACTATGCAAAAAAAAATAAAAAATAAATAACATATGTATGCATACGATAACAAACAGTGATTATGTTCTGCTGACATTTCATATATTATTTTTGCTACAATTTTAAAATAAATAATTTTGATAAGTTTGTTATTGTTTGTCAATGATTAAAAATATATTTTTATGATTCTGATTAATTTTTATTATATTATTATTGCAGAGTTGGTGTAATTATACTCAAAAATTAAATGAAAAAGAAATTAAAATTTTTACAAGATTTAAAGCGTTGAAATTTGTAATTAATAATTTAAAAAAAAAAATGTTTAAATAAGCTGATTTTGAATATTAATTTTCTATTAAAATTTAGAAATGATTTTGTGTATTTATTAAATTTAAAAATCAATTTTAATACAAAATATAAATAAATGTTTTAAATAAAATACCAAAAAATAGATTTTTTTAAAAAAATTTTTACATTTTATTTTCTGCCAATGTGGATTGATTAATGCGTTAATGAGACATTTCGAAATGTATTTTTATTAAACAACAATACCTACATGTTAATTGATCCTTATTCCAAGTGCAAATAAATATTTTTTTATATTTAAATAATAAAACTATTAATTATGTCACTTTAAAGGTTTAAAGACCCAACACTGAGCTCATATTCCAATGCGTTTAGCTTTTAACAAAATTAAAAAATGCAACCGCTCGTTATTTCATAACACATTTATGATAATAAATTGCATTTTCAAAATATTTATTTTGCATTTTATACACGGATATACATATCCTTTCAAATATCCCATATATTTATATACATTTTTTTTAGTTCCTCATAACACAAATTTACATCGACGCAATTTCAACTTGGTTTCTTGACTGCACATATAGAATTTCTTACAGTTAAATTAATCGCACAAACTGCCCAACACAACTAAAATGAATAACGAAAAAAAATAAATAATAATTTAAAAAAAAAAAATAATATAAATAAATAAAAAATAAACAAATTCAAGAAAAGAGTTTACGAGTCGCGTCAATTGTTTTGTGTTTAGACTACGGTGTACCAAAAAAATAATAAAATTTCTGTTAATATTTTCGTTTATTCTTTCTCTCCACATTTAGTTCTTATACAAAATACATATACATCATCATAATTGTGTATTAAAATTTGACATTGCGACGGCAAAGCCATCAGGGTCAAAATTTTTTTTTTTCACAAAAAACAATAAATAATAAAATTAATATTAAAATAAAACAATAATAAGGAAATATATATATAAATAACAATAAACAATTTAAAATACCGGATATTATTGTATTCATAAAATTATAAATAAAAGAAAAAAAATTGTTTAAACAAATTTACTATGCACATGTGCAATGCGCGCATTTAAAAATACTCGCCATATTTTCAACGAAAAAACATTTAATTTGGTTAAATTATTGATTAAACAATTGATAATTATTATGATAAATAAATTGAGATGCATAAATAGATCAATAGGCTATTTTTAATGATAAAAAAAAATTAAAAATAATCATAGATACCTGGGAAAAGAGTTATGTTTAGAAATATATATTAGCCGGCTGAATAAACACGCGGTGTTTCTATGATGCGACAATAATAAATAAAAGATTGTTTTATTGTTGTTGTTATTATTATTATTTAAAAATAATATAACAGCTGAAAGAGCGCAATAATATATACAGAAAGTGGGCATGTATTTTGTGTTGCATAAGATATACAACTTGAATCGGAAGGAAGGATCACGTTTCGTGTCTAAATGTCTGAAGGTTTGATCACTTTTGCCTAGTACAAATGACTTTAGGAAATGACACGCCTATTTGCGGCTGCTGTATGGAAATTAGATATATTTATATGTATAAAATGTATATATGAAGTGAGATGGAAATGCAAGAAATTATATTTGAGTATATATATAGGTGAGATGTGTAGGGTTTCAATGTTTATCTTTCTTTTTTTCAATGTTTTTATATCGCGTCTCCGCTTGAATGTATATAAAAGTTACTTGTGTTACTGATATATGTATTTTATATTTAGGTTTATTTTAATATACAGAAGATTACAATAAGTCAAGAGGGTAATATACCCATTGACCGATTGAATAACGAGCTGATATTTATTTCGTGTTTAGATCTTGTTAGAACGACTTCTATAATGACTCTGATAGTTGCATGGGGTTTTTGAAGAGACAGGGAAATTGATTTTAAACAGTTTGACTTTTGATTTTCAATGATTTCCAATGACTTTGCACGACATTTCACTTATTTGTTTTCACATTTTAGAGTTGCGTCTCCTCATAAGATATTATTCACCAACAAAGTTCTTACCTCATCAACATCACTCAAGACAATCCTTGTAGTAAGATATTTATCTGCTTCATTGTCCAACGATATATGGTGATCATAAAACTGTTTGATATAATTCCTACAAATCATGGCTGACTGTATATATTTATAATAACCAAGACAAAAGTATATTTTTACATCAAAACATAGAGCGTTATATCAAACACCTGCTCATCTTTCTTTCGTTCAAATCACATTTAAAAGTCCAACAACACTCAAGCCATTTCATCGATGAAATGAATATAAAAATAAACGTTTTCCATCCAAAAACATCAACAATTGACGTAATAAATTGTACACATTATTTGGCGACACAAAACTTGCAAAGAGTACTTGCTAGACTGCCCACTGTGCACAGACTTATCATCATCGTTGTCGAGTTGTTTTATATAATATGTACAAAAAGTTTCACATAAAATATGCACATATATATGTTGTAACAACCACCGACCCTCTTTGTATAATATACATCATAAGAATATTATATATTTTGAATCAAAACCAACACATTGGCAACAAAGTATATAGCCAGTTAAAATTTGCAAGTAAAAAAGTGAGACAAAGAGATAATTGCATTGACAATAAGTGTTAACGCCTATGATTTCTATTGGTTGAATTATTGCGCAAAAACGAATCGAAATAAAGCACATACAAAATATATACCACCAGAAATATTATAGACACGCCCATTTACAATATGTATCCATGATGCTGTTGGACGTTCAATTCAACCACTTGAACGCCCATCCTTTTTTATCTCCCTAATATCTCAAGATTGTCATGTTATTTTATCACTCAAAAATATATACAGCATCAATCGCAGCTGAGGTCCATGTAACTCTTTGTACTCGTTATCCTTAAAATAATTTAAAAATATAAAAATTACACCGCAATAATGTTAATAATCGCATCTTAATATTTTATATTTATTTTTTCTTTTTATTTTTCTGCAAAGAATGCTGGGAATTTTGAAAATAAGGATACAAGTTGGTCTAAAATTTATTTGACTGATTAGTGATTCCTTCAGCTGGTCCCTTCCTGTCTGGTCTTACTGGGTCCTCTGAAACCTCTGGGAAATTTTCCTAAATAATTCTTGACCAGGCCTCTTGTCGGTCTCATACATTCTCTACTGCATAAAGTAAAAAATAAAAAAAAAAAAACTGAAAGTCACAACAAACCTTGCACAGCGGTGTATTGCTGCAAATACAGGTGGAACAAATCTCACCCTACCTGCTGATTTTACGACACTGGAAAATCACTTCCAGATGTGCGGCTTTCCGCGGTCATATAGTTTATAGTTTTGCCGAAATTCCAAAACTACCTTAAAAAAAAAAAAAACAAGTTTTGAGTATTTTTTTTTGTTATCCTTACTGTTCTCACGTTTTAAATGTCTATTTTTCTTGAAGGATCTCTGGTAAAATAAAAAAATGTATATAAAACATTTTGAGTGAGGTATATTTTTTTCTTGGCGAGATCCTTCACCATTTGTATGTAAAATATATTGTATGCGAACCCGAACATAATGAACCCTAATTTCACGCACTTTTACTGAATTTATAATGCTATTTTTGGACTTTTTTTTAAAAAATCCAGAGTACTTTATGTAACTCTGCAGGGTTTTGCGTATTATTCCGTAATTACTCCGCATTGTGTCGCTTTATTCTGGCTCAATTGAAATGTTAAAATTCAAAACGAAAGATTGACGATTTGATGTAGTAAAAATAAATTTATTTTTTGATTTATTCTGTATGGACACATGAAAATATTCAAATTTTTTTTTTAGTTTTTTTTATAAATGAAAAAATTTTGTAATAATTATTTACAAAGTCTGATGCTCTACCGGCTGAGCTATCCGGGCAACTACGATACACTCAGTAAAAAAAAAATGCATTTCGTTATTGTTTCACTTGTGAAACAATAATGAAGGCATTTTTTTTGACTGAGTGTATCGTAGTTGCCCGGATAGCTCAGCCGGTAGAGCATCAGACTTTTAATCTGAGGGTCCAGGGTTCAAGTCCCTGTTCGGGCGAACATACTTTTTGCCATTTCACATAATAAATTTCCGTCATATTACTAAACTGTTTGACCCACTTTTTGAACCACCATAATAAAATTAATTATTCCTAGATATCACTGAAATATCTACTAACTTTACGGAAATTTTTAAACTTTATTCGTTAAAAATTGCGTTATTTTAACGGTAATTTTTCAGTATAATACCTGTAGGTATGTTTACACTTTACACTCGATATCCCACAAACAACACAACCTTGAGCATAACACATGTATTCCTCTATGCACTCAACAGTCAACAGTATGTCAGTGTAACAATGATCAACTAAACAACAATAAAAACAAACAACAATTTTAGTGATGGCTGATAAACAAAAAATATTAATAAGCGGTGATGCTGAAGGAAGATTTGATCTTTTATTTTCAAAAGTCAACACAATTAATAAAAAAAATGGACCATTTGATTTTTTACTTTGCGTTGGTAATTTTTTTGGAGTAAATAATTCTGAATTGTTGCCATATAAAAATGGAACAAAATCTATACCAGTACCAACATTTATCATTGGACCAAATAGAGATTCTGAGATTGAATCTTATCCAGATGAAGATGGTTGTGAAATTTGTCAAAATCTAACATATCTTGGTAGACGTGGTCTTTATAATGCTGAATCTGGTTTAAAATTGGCATATTTAAGTGGCATTGAAAAAGATGATAAATCAAATCAATCAAGTACAACAACAATAACAGAAAATGATGTTATATCAGTAAGAAATTCATGTTTAAAAGGTCAACCATGTTTTAGAGGTATTGATATTCTTATGACATCCCAATGGCCTCATGATATAACAAAACTTGATAGCAGCAATAAAGTTCCTGATAATATATCAAATAGTTCAAAATTAATTGCTTGGCTTGCTGCTCAAACGAAGCCTAGATATCATGTTTGTGCCTTGGAAGGAATCCATTATGAACGTCCACCATACAGGTAACATCATCATCATCATCATCAAAAGTTTAGTCTTTTTTATAATGTATGCATTAATTTTTAGAAATCAAAGTTCAAATGATGACAATATTGAAATTGCAACGAGATTTGTGGCATTGGCTAGAGTTGGAAATAAAGAGAAACAAAAATGGCTGTATGCTTTGAATTTAACACCAGTTGATCGTACACGTCTTACTGAATTAGCAATTAAAACAACTGATGAGACAATGAGTCCATATCCAGCTTCTACTTTAGCTTCTCATCCAACAGCAGCAGCAACAACAACAAATAAAAAAGATGATGTACAATTTTTTTATGACATGGAAACACAAGATGATAAAAAAAAAAGATACAATAATCAAACTGGTACAGATAATAAAAAAAGAAAAGTTGATTTTGATCAGGGTAAATGTTGGTTTTGTTTATCAAGTCCAAAAGTATCAAAACATCTTGTTATATCAGTTGGTAATGAATCATATTTAGCACTAGCTAAAGGTGGTCTTGTTGATGATCATTTTTTAATATTACCAATAAGTCATCATCAAAGTTTTTCAATTGTACCAGAAAGTATTCTCAATGAAATGGAACTTTATAAAAAATCAATTAAACGTTTTTATTCTGGTACAAATAGGGTGCCAGTATTTTTTGAAAGAAATTTTAAAAGTTCACATTGTCAATTACAAGCTGTTCCAGTACCAAAAAATTCAATGCCAATAATCAAAGAAATGTTTCAGGTAAATATATAAATTAATTTTTGTAAATTCATTATTGATTTTGTTGATAATTAAAAATTAATAATTTTTATTTATGGTTTTATAATAGGAAATGGCACAAGAAAATAATATTGAATTAAATGATTTACCAAGACATTCACAGCTACAACAAATAGCACCACCTGGTACAACATATTTTTACGTTGAATTACCAGACGGTGATAAATTATATTGTAGAATTAAAAAAGATTTTCCACTTCAATTTGGCAGAGAAGTATTAGCAAGTGATCCAATTTTAAATTTAAATGAAAGAATTGATTGGAAAGATTGCCAAATAAGTGAACAAGAAGAAACTCAATTAGCTCAAAATATTAAAACAAAATTTGCTCCTTATGACATTGAGACATAATTTTTTATACATTTTCTTTTTGATATTTTAATTCATAATCTTCAGGCTTTAAATTTGGTTCAATACCACATTTTTTCATCTGTACAGCAACATCAAAAAGATAATCATAACATTCGGTCCTGTAAAGAATAAAAAAATAATTTAGTTAAAACATGTTTATTGTGTTATCAATTATTTCGTGTTAAATTTGACATACATTGTTTTAGCCTGTTGCCAATTATCACCCCAGACATAAACACCATGTCTTCGTACTAAAATTGCACAAGTTTGTGGATATTTTTTGATAACATCAGCCATTCTGTCCTTCAAATCTTCTTCAAATGGTGTATTTTCAATGATTGGAACAATTAATTCTTCGTCAAATCTGTATGATCTATTTAATTGCTGATTTCTTATTCCTTTTATCATTTCTAAATGTGTTACTTTAAATTCATTACCCGGCCATAATAGTGTAACCATTACAGCAAATTTTGAATGAGTATGTATTACAGCACCAGCATTTCTAGCATTATATGCACACATAAATAATGGTGTACATTGTGATTTTTTAAACTTTTTATCTGGTGGTGGTGATGATATATCATTGCCATCAATATCTTGTACAAACATATCTTCAGGTTTAATTCTTTCTTTTTGTACACCTGAAGGAGCTATATAAATTTCATCACTGTAATAAATACATTATTATTTATTTAACATTAACAACAACAACAACAACAATTAAATTAGTTTTTTTCTTATTTTATCAACCCGTGTTTAATTGATATTCCACCACCAGTTCCAGTCACCCATCCTAGATGATAAAATTGACGACAAAGCTCTGGAATTAAATTACGTGGATGTTCCTAAAATTATAAAAAATAATAATTATTATTTTGTTATTATTTATAATTTATATAAAATATTTTTACCATTGAATATTTATCATCATAAGGATCCATTTTAAGTATATTGTTTTTTTTTGTTATTAATTTTACTTTAATGTCAGTGTTCTTGTTGCTTTAATCAGTAGATAAATTGAGATAAATTGAGATAAATTAAATTATTAATTACAAACAATTGTAAATAATGATATAAAAAATATGACAGCAATAAACATACACTACTTGTTGATGTAGATGGCGTTTTTTTAATGGACTTTTTTGTTTTGTTGTTGGTGTAACCTTATACATGCTGATTGTCATAAACATTACCAGTCGTTATTTCAATACATTTATATTGTTATTTATCTACTCTGTGTTTACGAGGTTTTTTATTTATTTTAATTTACCTGTGTGTGTTGTCTCAGCTCATTTTTTTATCATTCAAATCATCTCATCATCAGCCAATTTGACAACCATTATTACTCCAATTTGTCCATATATTTATCAACAACAATATCAAATAAATAAATAAACAATATAAGCAGTGCAAAAAATTATTACAAATAATAATAAAAATAAAAAATATACTGTGGAGTAATTCTATTAGTTATTTATTTATTTTTTTTTAATTTATTTTTCTATTGACACTGACGTTTTATAGCTTAGTTTATTTTTTAATAAATATTTTCAAGTGTAACAACAATAATAACACAATTTATAATAAATCATCATCATCATGGAAGGAGCATTGACTAAATGGACAAACATGGTTAACGGATGGCAAGCTCGTTGGTTTGTTCTTGATGATAATGCAGGATTACTCTCCTATTATATAGTAATTTTTTAGCTGTTTAATAATTAATAATAATACAAATTATTTATCCTGTTATTAACATTATCAATATGATTTTAGAGCAAAGAAAAAATGATGAGAGGTGCACGTCGAGGTTGTGTTAAATTAAAAGGTGCTGTTATTGGTATTGATGGTGAGGATGATATTGGATTTTCAATAACGTCATCATCAATGGATGATCCAAAAGTATTTCATTTTCAAACAAGAAATTGTGATGAACGTGAAAAATGGGTTCGTGCACTTGAAGATACTATTTCTCGTCATTCTCATGCGGTAATTATTATTATTTTTATTGTTTATTTGTTTGTAAAGAATAAAAGAATGACTGATATGTTTATGTAAAATTACAGCGTTGGGATCCAACAAAACCACCACATAAAAAAGATTTTAACAAAAAAGTTGCTGAAGCTGATGCATACTTACAACTTTTAATTGATCAAATTAAATTAATTGAACAAAAACAAGCTAATTTAAATGACGATGACGATGAAAAAAAACAAAAATATACAAATATATTAAATCAAGCAAATGCAGTTTTAAATTCTGTTAAACATACAATTGTTCAATTACAAATAGCTAAAGTATAATATTTCATTTTATATAATTTAATTTGCCCATAATTTTCAATTAATATTTTATATATTTTTATTATAGAATACAGCTATACCTGTTAATGGAATTTATCGAGGTCCAACTGAAACTTCAACAAATACTAGTAGCAATCAATCACTCTCAACACTTGGTAATTAAATATTCTCATTAAAATAATAACAAATAATTATATAATTTGTTGAGTTGTATTTTATTTATGTATTTAGCTGCTGTTAAAATTCAAAAATCAACAGTACAAAGTGACATTGAAGTTGGATCTGAATGTCTTGAACCACGAGTACTAACTCTGCCCAAAGATTTACCAGTACCTGAATTTTCATATTCATCATCAGATGATGATGATTTTTATGACGCTGCTGATGACATATCATCACCTTCAGTATCTCAAAATCATACATTAATGCAAGTTATTTTTGTTTTCTTATTTTTTAAACAATCTTATTAAATTATTTATAATAATTTTATATATATTGTTGTTATAATTTATTCAGTGATCGTGAAATTAAGGAAAATAAAAATCATCATAAAAATGAATCATCTGCTAACATTGATAACAGAGATAATTCTAGAATTCAAACAAAAGCACCAATTAAAATGGATGGATCACTTGACTATGATGGTAAGTCATTAAACAACAATCATATCAAATAATAATTATTAATTATAAAATTTAAAATTTAATAAACAAGTAGATATTGTTGTAAGTTGACTTTACCGATTATTTAACTTTATTGATTAACCGTGAGACACGTGACCTCCATCAATATGTTTCTAGCAAATATATATGTAACATCATCATCGTCATATCTACCTAGATATATATAAATTCACATACATGCTCTATAATAGACACAGTTGTTATACTATTGTGCAAAAAGCAAAAAAAAAACTGAAAAATAATCGCTAAATATTACAAGTTTTTTTTTTTTTTTGTTAACTATTTTTATTAACAATATAATTATTATTGTCGTGCAAAATGATGTCTGATAAAAATAAAATTAATAAAAATTCATTGATTATATTGGCAATTAATAGTTCTGACGTGTTTCGAAATGAAATTTTGATTAGATTTTTTTATAAACACACAGAAATGCCAAGATTTAAAAATTTGTGAAATTTTATATAAATAAACAATAAGAATTAATAATATAAAAAGACAAAAGACAGTTTAATTTATATTAAAATAATAATATAAAATGGATTGTGAGTTTATTTAATTTTTTAATTATCAATTTAATAGATAAATTAATGTAAATTTTGTTTATTTACAGCACTGTATGAGGAAGAAAGTGAGCCAGAAAGTAAGTTTTTTTCATTAATAATTGTTAATAAATGTATTAAAAAAAATGTTTTATCTAATTAAATTTTACAGTGGATTCAATGGAAAGTCATGGTTCAGTTGTAACACATTTAATTTCACAAGTTAAAATTGGAATGGATTTAACAAAAGTTGCATTACCAACTCATATACTTGAAAGACGTTCATTATTAGAAATGTATGCTGATTATTTTGCACATCCAAAACATTTTGTTAGTATTGCTGATATGAAAACACCAAAAGAACGTATGATACAAGTTATGAAATGGTATTTATGTAGTTTTCATGCTGGTAGAAAATCAGTTGTTGCTAAAAAACCATATAATCCAATATTGGGTGAAATATTTCGTTGTCATTGGGAACTAAATGGTACAACAAATACAGATTCAGCAACATCAGCATCAACAACAATTGGTAAAAATGGACCAGTACCATGGTGTCGTGATAATCAACTTTCATTTATTGCTGAACAAGTATCACATCATCCACCTGTCAGTGCATTTTATGCTGAAAATTGTTCAAAAAAAATAAGTTTTAATGCTCATATTTGGACAAAAAGTAAATTTCTTGGCTTAAGTATTGGTGTACATAATATTGGCAAAGGATGGGTTAATGTATTAGAATACGGTGAAGAATATGTATTGACATTTCCAAATGGTTATTGTCGATCAATATTAACTGTTCCATGGATTGAACTTGGTGGTACTGGTACAATAACTTGTGCACAAACTGGCTATCAAGCAACTGTTGAATTTTTAACAAAACCATTTTATGGTGGTAAAAAAAATCGTATTAATTGTCAAGTTAATCAGCCAGGTGATAAAAAACCATTTTTAATAATAACTGGTGAATGGAGTGGTATTATGGAAGCCAAATATAGTGATGGAAGAACTGAATTATTTGCTGATGTAACACAAATGCCAGCTGATAGAAAACTTGTTAAACCAGTATGTGATCAAGAAGAATTTGAATCAAGAAAAGTATGGCGTGATGTTACTGTTGGTTTGAAAATTAATGATATGGAAAAAGCAACTGAAGCCAAGTTTCTTATTGAACAAAAACAGCGTGATGAAGCTAAACTATTAAAAGAAAATAATCAACAATGGCAAACAAAAGTAAATATTTATACTATTACCTTTCTATT